>JAXIVJ010008687.1:0-54384 GCA_036785665.1 Chirona hameri
AGTAACAACATTGAGAGATGTCTTGGTTTAAATACGCCGCACACCGCCACAGCTTTCCAAACATTGCGCTTCACTCTAATCGCATAGCTATGTACCAACCGACCTTGACCCCGGCCAGCAGGCGGCTCAGTACTGACCTTGACCCTGGCCAGCAGGCGGCGCAGGTTGTCACAGAGTTGCCCGGAGGAGCCGGAGCCAGGCGGCGGCCCGCCAGCTGGGCCACCTGGTCGTGGAGTCCCCCGCCGTCCGGTCCGCCGCCGTCAGCCGGCTCCTCCTCGGCCTGGTCGGCCGCGGCCAGCCGCCTCAATCACAGTCTGAGGGGGACGGGTCAGGTCATATGTACTGACAGGGCCCGCGCCAGCGCCTCAATCACAGTCTGAGGGGGGGGGGGGGTCAGGTCATATGTACTGGCAGGGCCGCCGCCAGCGCCTACGATCACAGTCTGAGGGGGGGAGGGGGACGGGTCAGGTCATATGTACTGGCCAGGGCCGCCGCCAGCGCCTCTGATCACAGTCTGAGGGGGGGAGGGGGACGGGTCATGGTCATATGTACTGGCAGGGGCCGCCGCCAACGCCTCGATCACAAGTCTGAGGGGGGGGACGGGTCAGGTCATATGTACTGGCAGGGCCGCGCGCCAGCGCCTCAATCACAGTCTGAGGGGGGGGGGGGGACGGGTCAGGTCATATGTACTGACAGCGGCCGCGGCCAGCGCCTCAATCACAGTCTGAGGGGGGGGGGGGCGGGTCAGGTCATATGTACTGGCAGGGCCGCGCAGCGCCTCAATCACAGTCTGAGGGGGGGGGGGGGTCAGGTCATATGTACTGACAGGGCCGCCGCCAGCGCCTCAATCACAGTCTGAGGGGGGGGGGTCAGGTCATATGTACTAGACAGGGCCGCCGCCAGCTCCTTGATCACAGTCTGGAGGGGGGGGGGGGGCGGGTCAGGTCATATGTACTGACAGGGCCGCCGCCAGCGCCTCGATCACAGTCTGAGGGCGGGGGGGGACGGGTCAGGTCATATGTACTGGCAGGGCCGCCGCCAGCGCCTCGATCACAGTCTGAGGGGGGGTGGGTCAGGTCATATGTACTGGCAGGGCCGCCGCCAGCGCCCTCGATCACAGTCTGAGGGGGGAGAGGGGGACGGGTCAGGTCATATGTACTGGCAGGGCCTGCCGCCCAGCGCCTCGATCACAGTCTGAGGGGGGGGAGGGGGACGCGGTCAGGTCATATGTACTGGCAAGGGCCGCCGCAACGCCTCGATCACAGTCTGAGGGGGGGAGACGGGTCAGGTCATATGTACTGGCAGGGCCCGCCGCCAGCGCCTCATCACAGTCTGAGGGGGGGGGGGACGGGTCAGGTCATATGTATGGCAGGGCCGCCGCCAGCGCCTCGATCACAGTCTGAGGGGGGGGGGGTCAGGTCATCTGTACTGACTAGGGCCGCCGCCAGCGCCTCAATCACAGTCTGAGGGGGGGGGGGGGGGGGGGTGTCTCAGTCATATGTACTGACAGGGCCGCCCGCCAGCGTCCTCGATCACAGTCTGGAGGGGGGGGGCGGGTCAGGTCATATGTACTGTCAGGGCCGCCGCCAGCGCCTCGATCACAGTCTTGAGGAGGGGGGGGGGGACGGGTCAGGTCATATGTACTGTCAGGGCCGCCGCCAGCGCCTCGATCACAGTCTGAGGGGGGGGGGTCAGGTCATATGTACTGACAGGGCCGCCGCCAGTGCCTCGATCACAGTCTGAGGGGGGGGGGACGGGTCAGGTCATATGTACTGTCAGGGCCGCCGCCAGCTCCTCGATCACAGTCTGGAGGGGGGGGGGGGGACGGGTCAGGTCATATGTACTGTCAGGGCCAGCCGCCAGCTCCTCGATCACAGTCTGAGGGGGGGGGGGGGTCAGGTCATATGTACTGGCAGGGCCGCCGCCAACGCCTCGATCACAGTCTGGAGGGGGGGGGGGGTGAAGGCACGGGTCAGGGTCATATGTACTGGACAGGGCCGCCGCCCAGCTCCTCGATCACAGTCTGAGGGGGGGGGGGTCAGGTCATATGTACTGACAGGGCCGCCGCCAGTGCCTCGATCACAGTCTGAGGGGGGGGGGGGGGACGGGGTCAGGTCATATGTACTGGCAGGGCCGCCGCCAACGCCTCAATCACAGTCTGGAGGGGGGGGGGGGGGACAGGGTCAGGTCCATATGTACTGTCAGGGCCGCCGCCAAACGCCTCAATCACAGTCTGGAGGGGGGGACGGGTCAGGTCATATGTACTGTCAGGGCCGCCGCCAACGCCTCGATCACAGTCCTGAGGGGGGCGGGGGGACGGGTCAGGTCATATGTACTGACAGGGCCGCCGCCAACGCCTCGATTCACAGTCTGAGGGGGCGGGGTCAGGTCATATGTACTTGACAGGGCCGCCGCCAGTGCCTCGATTACAGTCTGAGGGGGGGGGTCAGGTCATATGTACTGGCAGGGGCCGCCGCCAGTGCCCTCGATTACAGTCTGAGGGGGGCGGGTCAGGTCATATGTACTGACAGGGCCGCCCGCCAGCTCACTCGATCACAGTCTGAGGGGGGGGGACGGGTCAGGTCATATGTACTGGCAGGGCCGCCGCCACGCCAGCGCCTCGGTCTAACGGACGGGACACGCCGGACGGGTCAGATGGGTACAGGACTGGCAATCAAGTGGTTAAACAGTGAACTTTACACCGGTACCACACCGGTTTTCCAAAGCCCGGCAAAAGTAAGTGGTGCCGAAAATGACGAAATATATCTCAACTGAGATCGGGAATCATCGCGAGGAAAGAACAGCTGTCGTCTTGCCACAGACCTGTTTGACTACTGCCCTAAACGGCGGTGCAGGCCTCCTCCTTGTACAGCTCCACCATGTGGCAGTTCTTCAGACGGATCATACGAACAGGAATGGCCACCAGCTGCTCCTGAGGGTGTCGGCAGAGACAGGGGACGGGCGGGTTACACGGCCCGGCAGCATTGGTTCAGCAGCCGGGACTTCACAGACAGAGCACAGACCGGACTGACCACCACCAGTGCGAGGTAGCGCACACCATTCGGTAGGAACAGACAAGGCCGACGACAAAGGAGCAAATGGCGGTGGGATGGTGGCCATCAAAAACATTTATAAATGCGGCGGGAAGTGTTGTGACACAGAGATTGGCGATTGCAATGAGTATTTGAGAAAATGTAGCAAGATAAATCACAATAAGTCATGTTCTAGATTTACCATCAATTGATTGATTATTGGGATTTCGGGCGAGTCGACATCGAGGGTCACTTCGCGCCATCTAGAGAAAGCATTAGCCAAAACTGTTTTGGGGTTTTTAATCCCAAGCACAAGAGAACTGCATTATGGAGACACTCACAAGCACACTGCTGATATAGCGCAGCCAACACACACCCGGTCAACACAGAGCCAAGCAGTCGTGCCAGTTCAAACCCGTAAAACGAAACATGCAAGCGAATCAACCGGTGTAGGCCAGTCATGGTCTCGGAACCACATGCTTACAGGGTGAATCCATCAACCCACACAAAGCCCACCCTAACTGCAGGTGAACAGCCAAACAAGCATGTGATATTTCAGATCTCATCACACAGTCAGCCACGAGTCTCAAATGTGAATGACCCAACAGGAAGGTAAAACACGAAGCGAAACTTAACATTTATCGTGCCTGTTTTAAGCAACCAAGGAAAATACAGCAAAATATGTTTTTCTGGTGTTTATCGAATCTACCCCAAGTGCAGCAGTAAATGAGTCATTAGTCATTAACGTAGCACACCATGCATGCGGCATATAGGGTGCTTCCGCACTACTCAGTACGCAGTGCTCAGCACTACTCAGAATGGGGTGCTCCACACTACTCAGTACGGGGAGCTCCACACTACTCAGTGCTCCACACTACACAGTACGCAGTGCTCCACACTACTCAGTACGCAGTGCTCCACACTACTCAGTACGGGGTGCTCCACACTACTCAATACGGGGTGCTCCACACTACTCAGTACGGGGTGCTCCACACTACTCAGTCCGCAGTGTTCAGCACTACTCAGTACGGGGTGCTCCACACTACTCAGTACGGGGTGCTCCACACTACTCAGTACGGGGTGCTCCACACTACTCAGTACGCAGTGCTCCACACTACTCAGTACGGGGTGCTCCCACACTACTCAGTATGGGGTGCTCCACACTACACAGTACGGGGTGTTCCCGCACTACCCAGTACGGGGTGCTCCCGCACTACTCAGTACGCAGTGCTCCACGCTACTCAGTACAGGGTGCTCCACACTACTCAGTACAGGGTGCTCCACGCTACTCAGTACGGGGTGCTCCACATTACTCAGTACGCAGTGCTCCACACTACTCAGTACGGGGTGCTCCACACTACACAGTACGCAGTGATCCACCCTACTCAGTACGGGGTGCTCCACACTACTCAGTGTGGGGTGCTCCACGCTACTCAGTACGGGGTATTCCACGCTACTCAGTACGGGGTGCTCCACACTACTCAGTACGGGGTGCTCCACACTACTCAGTACGGGGTGCTCCACACTACTCAGTATGGGGTGCTCCACACTACACAGTACGCAGTGATCCACCTTACTCAGTACGGGGTGCTCCACACTACTCAGTGTGGGGTGCTCCACGCTACTCAGTACGGGGTATTCCACGCTACTCAGTACAGGGTGCTCCACACTACTCAGTACGGGGTGCTCCACACTACTCAGTACGGGGTGCTCCACACTACTCAGTATGGGGTGTTCCACGCTACTCAGTACGGGGTGCTCCACACTACTCAGTACGCAGTGCTCCGCGCTACTCAGTACGGGGTGCTCCACACTACTCAGTACGGGGTCCTCCACACTACTCAGTACGGGATGCTCCCGCACTACTCAGCACGCAGTGCTCCACACTACTCAGTACGGGGTGCTCCACACTACTCAGTACGGGGTGTTCCCGCACTACTCAGTACGGGGTGCTCCCGCACTACTCAGTACGCAGTGCTCCACGCTACTCAGTACAGGGTGCTCTACACTACTCAGTACAGGGTGCTCCACGCTACTCAGTACGGGGTGCTCCACATTACTCAGTACGCAGTGCTCCACACTACTCAGTACGGGGTGCTCCACACTACTCAGTACGGGGTGCTCCACACTACTCAGTAAGGGGTGCTCCACACTACTCAGTACGGGGTGCTCCACACTACTCAGTACGGGGTGCTCCACACTACTCAGTACGGGGTGCTCCACACTACACAGTACGCAGTGATCCACCCTACTCAGTACGGGGTGCTCCACACTACTCAGTGTGGGGTGCTCCACGCTACTCAGTACGGGGTATTCCACGCTACTCAGTACGGGGTGCTCCACACTACTCAGTACGGGGTGCTCCACACTACTCAGTACACAGTGCTCCACACTACTCAGTATGGGGTGCTCCACGCTACTCAGTACGGGGTGCTCCACACTACTCAGTACGCAGTGCTCCGCGCTACTCAGTACGGGGTGCTCCACACTACTCAGTACGGGGTGATCCACACTACTCAGTACGGGGTGCTCCACACTACTCAGTACGCAGTGCTCCCACACTACTCAGTACGGGGTGCTCCACCCTACTCAGTACGGGGAGCTCCACACTACTCAGTACGCAGTGCTCCACCCTACTCAGTACGCAGTGATCCACACTACTCAGTAGGGGGTGCCCCACACTACTCAGTACGGGGTGCTCCACACTACACAGTACGCAGTGATCCACCCTACTCAGTACGCAGTGATCCACACTACTCAGTAGGGGGTGCTCCACACTACTCAGTACGGGGTGCTCCACACTACTCAGTACGGGGTGCTCCACGCTACTCAGTACGCAGTGCTCCACGCTACTCAGTACGGGGTGCTCCACACTACTCAGTACGGGGTGCTCCACACTACTCAGTACGCAGTGCTCCACCCTACTCAGTACGGGGTGTTCCACGCTACTCAGTACGGGGTGCTCCACCCTACTCAGTACGCAGTGCTCCACACTACTCAGTACGCAGTGCTCCACACTACTCAGTACGGGGTGCTCCACACTACTCAGTGTGGGGTGCACCACGCTACTCAGTACGGGGTGCTCCACACTACTCAGTACGGGGTGTTCCACACTACTCAGTACGGGGTGCTCCACACTATTCAGTACGGGGTGCTCCACACTACTCAGTACGGGGTGCTCCACACTACTCAGTGTGGGGTGCTCCACACTACTCAGTACGCAGTGATCCACACTACTCAGTACGGGGTGCTCCACACTACTCAGTACGGGGTGTTCCACACTACTCAGTACGCAGTGCTCCACACTACTCAGTACGCAGTGCTCCACACTACTCAGTACGGGGTGCTCCACACTACTCAGTGAGGGGTGCACCACGCTACTCAGTACGGGGTGCTCCACACTACTCAGTACGGGGTGCTCCACACTACTCAGTACGGGGTGTTCCCGCACTACTCAGTACGCAGTGCTCCACACCACTCAGTACCGGGTGTTCCACACTACTCAGTACGGGGTGCTCCACACTACTCAGTACGCAGTGCTCCACACTACTCAGTATGGGGTGCTCCACACTACTCAGTACGGGGTGCTCCACACTACTCAGTACGCAGTGCTCCACACTACTCAGTACAGGGTGCTCCCGCACTACTCAGTACGGGGTGATCCACACTACTCAGTACGCAGTGCTCCACACTACTCAGTACGGGGTGCTCCACACTACTCAGTACGGGGTGCTCCACACTACTCAGTACGGGGTGCTCCACACTATTCAGTACGGGGTGCTCCACACTACTCAGTACGGGGTGCCCCACACTACTCAGTACGGGGTGATCCACGCTACTCAGTACGCAGTGCTCCACACTACTCAGTACGGGGTGCCCCACACTACTCAGTACAGGGTGCTCCACACTACTCAGTACGGGGTGATCCACACTACTCAGTACACAGTGCTCCACACCACTCAGTACGGGGTGCCCACCCTACTCAGTACGGGGTGCTCCACACTACTCAGTACGGGGTGCTCCACACTACTCAGTACGGGGTGCCCCACACTACTCAGTCCGGGGTGCTCCACACTACTCAGTACGGGGTGCTCCACACTACTCAGTACGGGGTGCTCCACACTACTCAGTACGGGGTGCTCCACACTACTCAGTACGGGGTGCTCCACACTACTCAGTATGCAGTGCTCCCACACTACTCAGTACGGGGTGCTCCACACTACTCAGTACGGGGTGCTCCACCCTACTCAGTACGCAGTGCTCCACACTACTCAGTACGGGGTGCTCCACACTACTCAGTATGGGGTGCTCCACACTACTCAGTACGGGGTGCTCCACAATACTCAGTATGGGGTGCTCCACACTACTCAGTACGCAGTGCTCCACACTACTCAGTACGGGGTGCTCCACACTACTCAGTATGGGGTGCTCCACACTACTCAGTACGGGATGCTCCCGCACTACTCAGTACGCAGTGCTCCACACTATTCAGTACGGGGTGTTCCCACGCCACTCAGTACGGGGTGCTCCACACTACTCAGTACGCAGTGTTCCACACTACTCAGTACGGGGTGCTCTACACTACTCAGTACGGGGTGCTCCACGCTACTCAGTACACAGTGCTCCACCCTACTCAGTACGCAGTGCTCCACACTACTCAGTATGGGGTGCTCCACACTAATCAGTATGGGGTGCTCCACGCTACTCAGTGTGGGATGCTCCACGCTACTCAGTACGGGGTGCTCCACACTACTCAGTACGGGGTGCTCCACACTATTCAGTACGGGGTGCTCCACACTACTCAGTACGGGGTGCTCCACGCTACTCAGTGTGGGGTGCTCCACACTACTCAGTGGGGGTGCTCCACGCTACTCAGTACGGGGTGCTCCACACTACTCAGTACGCAGTGCTCCACACTACTCAGTACGGGGTGCTCCACGCTACTCAGTGTGGGGTGCTCCACGCTACTCAGTACGGGGTGCTCCACACTACTCAGTACGCAGTGCTCCACACTACTCAGTACACAGTGCTCCACACTACTCAGTACGGGGTGCTCCACACTACTCAGTACGCAGTGCTCCCCACTACTCAGTACGGGGTGCTCCACACTACTCAGTACGGGGTGCTCCACGCTACTCAGTGTGGGGTGCTCCACGCTACTCAGTACGGGATGCTCCACACTACTCAGTACGCAGTGCTCCACACTACTCAGTACGGGGTGATCCACACTACTCAGTACGGGGTGCTCCACACTACTCAGTACGGGGTGCTCCACACTAATCAGTACGGGGTGCTCCACACTACTCAGTACGGGGTGCTCCACACTACTCAGTACGGGGTGCTCCACACTACTCAGTACGCAGTGCTCCACACTACTCAGTACAGGATGCTCCACACTACTCAGTACGGGGTGCTCCACACTACTCAGTACGGGGTGCTCCACACTACTCAGTACGCAGTGCTCCACACTACTCAGTATGGGGTGCTCCACACTACTCAGTACGGGGTGCTCCACACTAATCAGTACGGGGTGCTCCACACTACTCAGTACGGGGTGCTCCACACTACTCAGTACGGGGTGCTCCACACTACTCAGTACGCAGTGCTCCACACTACTCAGTACAGGATGCTCCACACTACTCAGTACGGGGTGCTCCACACTACTCAGTACGGGGTGCTCCCGCACTACTCAGTACGCAGTGCTCCACGCTACTCAGTACAGGGTGCTCCACACTACTCAGTACAGGGTGCTCCACGCTACTCAGTACGGGGTGCTCCACATTACTCAGTACGCAGTGCTCCACACTACTCAGTACGGGGTGCTCCACACTACTCAGTACGGGGTGCTCCACACTACTCAGTATGGGGTGCTCCACGCTACTCAGTACGGGGTGCTCCACACTACTCAGTACGCAGTGCTCCGCGCTACTCAGTACGGGGTGCTCCACACTACTCAGTACGGGGTCCTCCACACTACTCAGTATGGGATGCTCCCGCACTACTCAGCACGCAGTGCTCCACACTACTCAGTACGGGGTGCTCCACACTACTCAGTACGGGGTGTTCCCGCACTACTCAGTACGGGGTGCTCCCGCACTACTCAGTACGCAGTGCTCCACGCTACTCAGTGCAGGGTGCTCTACACTACTCAGTACAGGGTGCTCCACGCTACTCAGTACGGGGTGCTCCACATTACTCAGTACGCAGTGCTCCACACTACTCAGTACGGGGTGCTCCACACTACTCAGTACGGGGTGCTCCACACTACTCAGTAAGGGGTGTTCCACACTACTCAGTACGGGGTGCTCCACACTACTCAGTACGGGGTGCTCCACACTACACAGTACGCAGTGATCCACCCTACTCAGTACGGGGTGCTCCACACTACTCAGTGTGGGGTGCTCCACGCTACTCAGTACGGGGTATTCCACGCTACTCAGTACGGGGTGCTCCACACTACTCAGTACGGGGTGCTCCACACTACTCAGTACACAGTGCTCCACACTACTCAGTATGGGGTGCTCCACGCTACTCAGTACGGGGTGCTCCACACTACTCAGTACGCAGTGCTCCGCGCTACTCAGTACGGGGTGCTCCACACTACTCAGTACGGGGTGATCCACACTACTCAGTACGGGGTGCTCCACACTACTCAGTACGCAGTGCTCCCACACTACTCAGTACGGGGTGCTCCACCCTACTCAGTACGGGGAGCTCCACACTACTCAGTACGCAGTGCTCCACCCTACTCAGTACGCAGTGATCCACACTACTCAGTAGGGGGTGCCCCACACTACTCAGTACGGGGTGCTCCACACTACACAGTACGCAGTGATCCACCCTACTCAGTACGCAGTGATCCACACTACTCAGTAGGGGGTGCTCCACACTACTCAGTACGGGGTGCTCTACACTACTCAGTACGGGGTGCTCCACGCTACTCAGTACGCAGTGCTCCACGCTACTCAGTACGGGGTGCTCCACACTACTCAGTACGGGGTGCTCCACACTACTCAGTACGCAGTGCTCCACCCTACTCAGTACGGGGTGTTCCACGCTACTCAGTACGGGGTGCTCCACCCTACTCAGTACGCAGTGCTCCACACTACTCAGTACGCAGTGCTCCACACTACTCAGTACGGGGTGCTCCACACTACTCAGTGTGGGGTGCACCACGCTACTCAGTACGGGGTGCTCCACACTACTCAGTACGGGGTGCTCCACACTACTCAGTACGGGGTGCTCCACACTATTCAGTACGCGGTGCTCCACACTACTCAGTACGGGGTGCTCCACACTACTCAGTGTGGGGTGCTCCACACTACTCAGTACGCAGTGATCCACACTACTCAGTACGGGGTGCTCCACACTACTCAGTACGGGGTGTTCCACACTACTCAGTACGCAGTGCTCCACACTACTCAGTACGCAGTGCTCCACACTACTCAGTACGGGGTGCTCCACACTACTCAGTGAGGGGTGCACCACGCTACTCAGTACGGGGCGCTCCACACTACTCAGTACGGGGTGCTCCACACTACTCAGTACGGGGTGTTCCCGCACTACTCAGTACGCAGTGCTCCACACCACTCAGTACCGGGTGTTCCACACTACTCAGTACGGGGTGCTCCACACTACTCAGTACGCAGTGCTCCACACTACTCAGTATGGGGTGCTCCACACTACTCAGTACGGGGTGCTCCACACTACTCAGTACGCAGTGCTCCACACTACTCAGTACAGGGTGCTCCCGCACTACTCAGTACGGGGTGATCCACACTACTCAGTACGCAGTGCTCCACACTACTCAGTACGGGGTGCTCCACACTACTCAGTACGGGGTGCTCCACACTACTCAGTACGGGGTGCTCCACACTATTCAGTACGGGGTGCTCCACACTACTCAGTACGGGGTGCCCCACACTACTCAGTACGGGGTGATCCACGCTACTCAGTACGCAGTGCTCCACACTACTCAGTACGGGGTGCCCCACACTACTCAGTACAGGGTGCTCCACACTACTCAGTACGGGGTGCTCCACACTACTCAGTACACAGTGCTCCACACCACTCAGTACGGGGTGCCCCACCCTACTCAGTACGGGGTGCTCCACACTACTCAGTACGGGGTGCTCCACACTACTCAGTACGGGGTGCCCCACACTACTCAGTCCGGGGTGCTCCACACTACTCAGTACGGGGTGCTCCACACTACTCAGTACGGGGTGCTCCACACTACTCAGTACGGGGTGCTCCACACTACTCAGTACGGGGTGCTCCACACTACTCAGTATGCAGTGCTCCCACACTACTCAGTACGGGGTGCTCCACACTACTCAGTACGGGGTGCTCCACCCTACTCAGTACGCAGTGCTCCACACTACTCAGTACGGGGTGCTCCACACTACTCAGTATGGGGTGCTCCACACTACTCAGTACGAGGTGCTCCACAATACTCAGTATGGGGTGCTCCACACTACTCAGTACGCAGTGCTCCACACTACTCAGTACGGGGTGCTCCACACTACTCAGTATGGGGTGCTCCACACTACTCAGTACGGGATGCTCCCGCACTACTCAGTACGCAGTGCTCCACACTATTCAGTACGGGGTGTTCCCACGCCACTCAGTACGGGGTGCTCCACACTACTCAGTACGCAGTGTTCCACACTACTCAGTACGGGGTGCTCTACACTACTCAGTACGGGGTGCTCCACGCTACTCAGTACACAGTGCTCCACCCTACTCAGTACGCAGTGCTCCACACTACTCAGTATGGGGTGCTCCACACTAATCAGTATGGGGTGCTCCACGCTACTCAGTGTGGCATGCTCCACGCTACTCAGTACGGGGTGCTCCACACTACTCAGTACGGGGTGCTCCACACTATTCAGTACGGGGTGCTCCACACTACTCAGTACGGGGTGCTCCACGCTACTCAGTGTGGGGTGCTCCACACTACTCAGTGGGGGTGCTCCACGCTACTCAGTACGGGGTGCTCCACACTACTCAGTACGCAGTGCTCCACACTACTCAGTACGGGGTGCTCCACGCTACTCAGTGTGGGGTGCTCCACGCTACTCAGTACGGGGTGCTCCACACTACTCAGTACGCAGTGCTCCACACTACTCAGTACACAGTGCTCCACACTACTCAGTACGGGGTGCTCCACACTACTCAGTACGCAGTGCTCCCCACTACTCAGTACGGGGTGCTCCACACTACTCAGTACGGGGTGCTCCACGCTACTCAGTGTGGGGTGCTCCACGCTACTCAGTACGGGATGCTCCACACTACTCAGTACGCAGTGCTCCACACTACTCAGTACGGGGTGATCCACACTACTCAGTACGGGGTGCTCCACACTACTCAGTACGGGGTGCTCCACACTAATCAGTACGGGGTGCTCCACACTACTCAGTACGGGGTGCTCCACACTACTCAGTACGGGGTGCTCCACACTACTCAGTACGCAGTGCTCCACACTACTCAGTACAGGATGCTCCACACTACTCAGTACGGGGTGCTCCACACTACTCAGTACGGGGTGCTCCACACTACTCAGTACGCAGTGCTCCACACTACTCAGTATGGGGTGCTCCACACTACTCAGTACGGGGTGCTCCACACTACTCAGTACGGGGTGCTCCACACTACTCAGTACGGGGTGATCCACACTACTCAGTACGGGGTGCTCCACACTACTCAGCATGGGGTGCTCCACACTACTCAGTATGGGGTGATCCACACTACTCAGTATGGGGTGCTCCACACTACTCAGTACGGGGTGCTCCACACTACTCAGTACGGGGTGCTCCACACTACTCAGTACGCAGTGCTCCACACTACTCAGTACGGGGTGCTCCACACTACTCAGTACGGGGTGCTCCACACTACTCAGTACGGGGTGCTCCACACTACTCAGTACGCAGTGCTCCACACTACTCAGTACGCAGTGATCCACACTACTCAGTACGCAGTGCTCCACACTACTCAGTACGCAGTGCTCCACACTACTCAGTACGCAGTGCTCCACACTACTCAGTACGGGGTGCTCCACACTACTCAGTATGGCGTGCTCCATACTACTCAGTATGGGGTGCTCCACACTACTCAGTATGGGGTGTTCCACCCTACTTAGTATGCAGTGCTCCACACTACTCAGTACGCAGTGCTCCACACTACTCAGGACGGGGTGCTCCACACTACTCAGTACGCAGTGATCCACACTACTCAGTACGCAGTGCTCCACACTACTCAGTATGGGGTGTTCCACGCTACTCAGTACGCAGAGCTCCACCCTACTCAGTAAGCAGTGCTCCACACTACTCAGTACGGGGTGCTCCACACTACTCAGTGCGCAGTGCTCCACCCTACTCAGTACGCAGTGCTCCACACTACTCAGTACGTAGTGTTCCACACTACTCAGTACGGGGTGTTCCACACTACTCAGTACGGGGTGCTCCACACTATTCAGTACGGGGTGCTCCACACTACTCAGTACGCAGTGCTCCACACTACTCAGTACGGGGTGCTCCACACTACTCAGTACGGGGTGCTCCACACTACTCAGTACGCAGTGTTCCACACTACTCAGTACGGGGTGCTCCACACTACTCAGTACGCAGTGATCCACACTACTCAGTACGCAGTGCTCCACACTACTCAGTATGGGGTGTTCCACCCTACTCAGTAAGCAGTGCCCCACACTACTCAGTAGGGGGTGCTCCACACTACTCAGTACGCAGTGTGCCACCCTACTCAGTACGCAGTGCTCCACACTACTCAGTACGGGGTGCTCCACGCTACTCAGTACAGGGTGCTCCACACTACTCAGTACGGGGTGCTCCACACTACTCAGTACAGGGTGCTCCACACTACTCAGTACGGGGTGCTCCACACTACTCAGTACGCAGTGCTCCACACTACTCAGTACAGGGTGCTCCACACTACTCAGTACGGGGTGCTCCACACTACTCAGTACAGGGTGCTCCCGCACTACTCAGTACGGGGTGCTCCATACTACTCAGTACGGGGTGTTCCACACTACTCAGTACGGGGTGCTCCACACTACTCAGTACGGGATGCTCCACACTACTCAGTACGGGGTGCTCCACACTACTCAGTACGGGGTGCTCCACGCTACTCAGTACGCAGTGCTCCACACTACTCAGTACGCAGTGCTCCACACTACTCAGTACGGGGTGCTCCACACTACTCAGTACGCAGTGATCCACACTACTCAGTACGCAGTGCTCCACGCTACTCAGTATGGGGTGTTCCACGCTACTCAGTACGGGGTGCTCCACGCTACTCAGTACGCAGAGCTCCACCCTACTCAGTACGCAGTGCTCCACACTACTCAGTACGTAGTGTTCCACACTACTCAGTATGGGGTGTTCCACACTACTCAGTACGGGGTGCTCCACGCTACTCAGTACGCAGTGTTCCACCCTACTCAGTACGCAGTGATCCACGCTACTCAGTACGGGGTGCTCCACGCTACTCAGTACGCAGTGATCCACACTACTCAGTACGCAGTGCTCCACATTACTCAGTACGGGGTGCTCCACACTACTCAGTACGGGGTGCTCCACACTACTCAGTGCGCAGTGCTCCACCCTACTCAGTACGCAGTGCTCCACACTACTCAGTACGTAGTGTTCCACACTACTCAGTATGGGGTGTTCCACACTACTCAGTACGGGGTGCTCCACACTATTCAGTACGGGGTGCTCCACACTACTCAGTACGGGGTGCTCCACGCTACTCAGTACGCAGTGCTCCACACTACTCAGTACGGGGTGCTCCACACTACTCAGTACGGGGTGCTCCACACTACTCAGTACGCAGTGTTCCACACTACTCAGTACGAGGTGCTCCACACTACTCAGTACGCAGTGATCCACACTACTCAGTACGCAGTGCTCCACACTACTCAGTATGGGGTGTTCCACACTACTCAGTAGCAGAGCTCCACCCTACTCAGTAAGCAGTGCTCCACACTACTCAGTACACAGTGCTCCACACTACTCAGTACGCAGTGCTCCACACTACTCAGTGTGGGGTGCTCCACGCTACTCAGTATGGGGTGCTCCACACTACTCAGTACGCAGTGCTCCACACTACTCAGTACGCAGTGCTCCACACTACTCAGTACAGGGTGCTCCACACTACTCAGTACGGGGTGCTCCACACTACTCAGTACAGGGTGCTCCCGCACTACTCAGTACGGGGTGCTCCACACTACTCAGTACGGGGTACTCCACACTACTCAGTACGGGGTGATCCACACTACTCAGTACGGGGTGCTCCACACTACTCAGTACGGGGTGCTCCACGCTACTCAGTACGCAGTGTTCCACACTACTCAGTGTGGGGTGCTCCACGCTACTCAGTATGGGGTGCTCCACACTACTCAGTACGCAGTGCTCCACACTACTCAGTACGCAGTGCTCCACACTACTCAGTACAGGGTGCTCCACACTACTCAGTACGGGGTGCTCCACACTATTCAGTACAGGGTGCTCCCGCACTACTCAGTACGGGGTGCTCCACACTACTCAGTACGGGGTACTCCACACTACTCAGTACGGGGTGATCCACACTACTCAGTACGGGGTGCTCCACACTACTCAGTACGGGGTGCTCCACGCTACTCAGTACGCAGTGTTCCACACTACTCAGTACGGGGTGCTCCACACTACTCAGTACGCAGTGCTCCACACTACTCAGTACGGGGTGATCCACCCTACTCAGTACGGGGTGCTCCACACTACTCAGTACGGGGTGCTCCACACTACTCAGTACGGGGTGCTCCACACTACTCAGTACGGGGTGCTCCACACTACTCAGTACGCAGTGCTCCACACTACTCAGTACGGGGTGCTCCCATACTACTCAGTATGGGGTGCTCCACACTACTCAGTACGCAGTGCTCCACACTACTCAGTACGGGGTGCTCCACACTACTCAGTACGGGGTGCTCCACACTACTCAGTACGGGGTGCTCCACACTACTCAGTACGGGGTGCTCCACGCTACTCAGTACGCAGTGCTCCACACTACTCAATATGGGGTGCTCCACACTACTCAGTGTGGGGTGCTCCACACTACTCAGTACGCAGTGCTCCACACTACTCAGTACGGGGTGCTCCACACTACTCAGTACGCAGTGCTCCACATTACTCAGTACGGGGTGATCCACCCTACTCAGTACGGGGTGCCCCACACTACTCAGTACGCAGTGATCCACACAACTCAGTACGGGGTGATCCACACTACTCAGTACGGGGTGCTCCACACTACTCAGTACGCAGTGATCCACACTACTCAGTACGGGGTGCTCCACACTACTCAGTATGGGGTGCTCCACACTACTCAGTACGCAGTGCTCCACACTACTCAATATGGGGTGCTCCACACTACTCAGTGTGGGGTGCTCCACACTACTCAGTACGGGGCGCTCTACACTACTCAGTATGGGGTGATCCACACTACTCAGTATGGGGTGCTCCACACTACTCAGTACGCAGTGCTCCACACTACTCAATATGGGGTGCTCCACACTACTCAGTACGGGGTGCTCCACACTACTCAGTAGGGGTGCTCCACACTACTCAGTACGGGGTCCTCCACACTACTCAGTACGCAGTGATCCACACTACTCAATATGGGGTGCTCCACACTACTCAGTGTGGGGTGCTCCACACTACTCAGTACAGGATGCTCCACACTACTCAGTACGGGGCGCTCCACACTACTCAGTATGGGGTGCTCCACACTACTCAGTACGCAGTGTTCCAGACTACTCAGTACGGGGTGCTCCACACTACTCAGTACGGGGTGCTCCACACTACTTAGAATGGGGTGCCCCACACTACTCAGTACGGGGTGCTCCACACTACTCGGTACGGGGTGCTCCATCCTACTCAGTACGCAGTGCTCCACACTACTCAGTACCGGGTGCTCCACACTACTCAGTACGGGGTGCTCCACCCTTCTCAGTACGCAGTGCTCTACACTACTCAGTACGGGGTGCTCCACACTACTCAGTACGGGGTGCTCCACCCTACTCAGTACGGGGTGCTCCACCCTACTCAGTACGCAGTGCTCCACACTACTCAGTGCCCTCAGACTACTCACGCGGATCTTGCGTCCAATCACCTGACCACGAACAGCAGGTAAATACCACCACTCAGCACTAGCTACCACGGTAACCGAACAATGCCACCGACACGCACCAACACACTGGCGGCGGGCTGAGGTTCCGCAGTGATTCGCGGCACAGAGGATCTCAACAACTAGCATCGCACTATAAAACGCACCTCGCAGTCATCCCACTCAACTGTCCCCGTGTGCCGCGATAGTGGATAGTGGATTAGACAGGAACAGATGTACTCCCCAGCAGTAAGACTCGAGTGGGAGCGCGGGTTGAACACAATGGACAGATATACAGTACAGGCGTGCTACTGCTGTCTGAAGAAAGAGAACCCAAACCCACGGCGGGCTTCAGTCAGGGGCAGGTCGGGGGTAGGTAAGGGACAGGTCAGGTCAGACTGCCACCTCATCGGCAGAAGGCTGCTGATCCTGGGGCAGCATCAGGGCAGGTCAGGTCAGGTCAGGTCAGGTCAGATCAGATCAGGCCAGGTCAGATCAGGTCAGGCCAGGTCAGATCAGGTCAGGTCAGGCCAGGCCAGGTCAGGCCAGGTCAGGCCAGGCCAGGCCAGGCCAGGTCAGGCCAGACCAGGCCAGGTCAGGTCAGGTCAGGTCAGATCAGGTCAGGTCAGATCAGGCCAGGTCAGATCAGGCCAGGTCAGGCCAGGTCAGGTCAGGCCAGGTCAGGCCAGGTCAGGCCAGGTCAGGCCAGGCCAGGCCAGGTCAGGCCAGACCAGGCCAGGTCAGGCCAGGTCAGGCCAGGTCAGGCCAGGTCAGGCCAGGTCAGGCCAGGTCAGGCCAGGTCAGGCCCAGCCAGGTCAGGCCCGGCCAGTCCAGGCCAGGCCAGGCCAGGCCAGGTCAGGTCAGGTCAGGACTGATCAGGCCAGGTCAGGCCAGGCCAGGTCAGGTCAGGCCAGGTCAGGCCAGGTCAGTCCAGGTCAGGTCAGGCCAGGTCAGGTCAGGACAGGTCACAGGTCACATGCTCACCTCCTCAGCAGACGGCTGCTGGTCCAGGGGTCGGTTCAGGTCAGGACAGGTCAGGACAGGTCAGGACAGGTCAGGACAGGTCAGGACAGGTCAGGACAGGTCAGGACAGGTCAGGACAGGTCAGGACAGGTCAGGACAGGTCAGGACAGGTCAGGACAGGTCAGGACAGGTCAGGACAGGTCAGGACAGGTCAGGACAGGTCAGGACAGGTCAGGACAGGTCAGGACAGGTCAGGACAGGTCAGGACAGGTCAGGACAGGTCAGGACAGGTCAGGACAGGTCAGGACAGGTCAGGACAGGTCAGGACAGGTCAGGACAGGTCAGGACAGGTCAGGACAGGTCAGGACAGGTCAGGACAGGTCAGGACAGGTCAGGACAGGTCAGGACAGGTCAGGACAGGTCAGGACAGGTCAGGACAGGTCAGGACAGGTCAGGACAGGTCAGGACAGGTCAGGACAGGTCAGGACAGGTCAGGACAGGTCAGGACAGGTCAGGACAGGTCAGGACAGGTCAGGACAGGTCAGGACAGGTCAGGACAGGTCAGGACAGGTCAGGACAGGTCAGGACAGGTCAGGACAGGTCAGGACAGGTCAGGACAGGTCAGGACAGGTCAGGACAGGTCAGGACAGGTCAGGACAGGTCAGGACAGGTCAGGACAGGTCAGGACAGGTCAGGACAGGTCAGGACAGGTCAGGACAGGTCAGGACAGGTCAGGACAGGTCAGGACAGATCAGGACAGGTCAGGACAGGTCAGGACAGGTCAGGACAGGTCAGGACAGGTCAGGACAGGTCAGGACAGGTCAGGACAGGTCAGGACAGGTCAGGACAGGTCAGGACAGGTCAGGACAGGTCAGGTCAGGTCAGGTCAGGGCAGGGCAGGGCAGGGCAGGTCAGGCCAGGTCATGCCAAGTCAGGTCAGACCAGTCCAGGTCAGGTCAGGTCAGGTCATGGCAGGTCATGACAGGTCAGGCCAGGTCAGGCCAGGTCAGGCCAGGTCAGGCCAGGTCAGGCCAGGTCAGGCCAGGTCAGGTCAGGCCAGGTCAGGCCAGGTCAGGTCAGGTCAGGCCAGGCCAGGTCAGGCCAGGTCAGGCCAGGTCAGGCCAGGTCAGGCCAGGCCAGGTCAGGCCAGGTCAGGCCAGGTCAGGCCAGGTCAGGCCAGGTCAGGCCAGGTCAGGCCAGGTCAGGCCAGGTCAGGCCAGGCCAGGTCACAGGTCACATCCTCACCTCCTCAGCAGACGGCTGCTGATCCAGGGGTCGGTTCAGGTCAGAGGTCACATGACGTACAAAGTCGGCTGACACCATCTTGTCGATCACCCGCTCCATCTCGGTCAGCTGACTGCTCAGGTGCCTGGTGACGACACGATGGTGACGTCAGTGATGCTGCATCGGTGGTCAGCTGACGTCCAGAGCCAGGAGTACAAGGCGACACACACTAAAGACGTCCAGAGCCAGGAGTACAAGGCGACACACACTAAAGACGTCCAGAGCCAGGAGTACAAGGCGACACACACTAAAGACGTCCAGAGCCAGGAGTACAAGGCGACACACACTAAAGACGTCCAGACCCAGGAGTACAAGGCGACACACACTAAAGACGTCCAGAGCCAGGAGTACAAGGTGACACACACTAAAGACGTCCAGAGCCAGGAGTACAAGACGACACACACTAAAGACGTCCAAAGCCAGGAGTACAAGGCGACACACACTTAAGACGTCCAGAGCCAGGAGTACAAGGCGACACACTAAAGACGTCCAGAGCCAGGAGTACAAGACGACACACACTAAAGACGTCCAGAGCCAGGAGTACAAGGCGACACACACTAAAGACGTCCAGAGCCAGGAGTACAAGACGACACACACTCAAGACGTCCAGAGCCAGGAGTACAAGGCGACACACACTAAAGACGTCCAGAGCCAGGAGTACAAGACGACACACACACTAAAGACGTCCAGAGCCAGGAGTACAAGGCGACACACACTAAAGACGTCCAGAGCCAGGAGTACAAGGCGACACACACTAAAGACATGACTTCAGACACCCGGCGGCGCTATGACGAGCACTGCTACTTAGATCGTGAGCTTTGAACGCGCGATGCCACAACTCAGCAACACCGCATCTCAGTCTCTCCTCTCTCCCCGACACTCAGCAAATGGAGACCCCACTCGCCACATCACCCACCGTCCCCCCCCCCCCCCCCCCCCCCTCCGCCACATCACCCACCGCCCCTCCCCCGCCCCCCGCCCCACCACGTCTCACTTGAACGCCTGCAGGCCGGCCAGCTCCTGCGCCAGCACCTCCTGTGACGTGGCGATCAGGTCCAGCGCTCCGACAAACTCTGAGGTCGTCAGCAGTAGCTGGATGGTCGGCTGCGTCTGGTGCACGGTGGCCATTAGGCGCAGCTTCTGCAGCGTTCTGCTGCAGTTGTGCTGACGCTGCCGAGCGCGGATCACTCGGAGAGAGGACTGCACGTCGTGCTCTAGAGTGTACTTCATTCGCTGCCTGCCGAACGGGAAAACTGTCAGATCAGCCGACGGCTTGAGTGGGCCGCACGCGGAGAAGACATCTGCACCTACAAGACCTCGGCAACCTCAGCTGTCAGGGGAAGAGGACTCGTCCAGACAGCTGGGCTCCCGGGCGGAGCATGGAAAGGATGTTATCAGCTGTCAGGAGAAGAGGACTCGTCCAGACAGCTGGGCTCCCGGGCGGAGCCTGGAAAGGATGGTATAGGGATCACTCCATGCGAACATCTGTCTCAGCTGCAATCAGAACTACCAGCTGGTAAAAACTACCCCTAATCAACACTCAACGGAAACAACGCATACAGCTTTATCGTAACAGCTTTCCCTGATAAAACAAGACTTCCGTCGCTCTTTACAGGACCGAACAAAAACCCTGACACCTGTACCGGGTGACCCGGGCGACCCAATCCACGCGGCGCCCCGCTGTGCTACCTGAGAGCTCGGACGGACTCGGACGCCTGCGTGAGCTGATCCATCAGCGAATCATGAGACGACATGGCGTCGAAGAACGCCT
Organism: Chirona hameri; assembly: GCA_036785665.1. Taxonomy (NCBI): domain Eukaryota; kingdom Metazoa; phylum Arthropoda; class Thecostraca; order Balanomorpha; family Balanidae; genus Chirona; species Chirona hameri. Next base: position 21,211 of record JAXIVJ010008687.1, read on the forward strand.
CCGACTTGTCGGCGATCTGACGCGCGATCTGAACCTCCACCAGGTCCAGGTAGTGGGTCAGCTGCGACACACAGCAGATGACACGGCAGTCGACAGCCGGAAATGACACGTCAGTCGACAGCCGGAAATGACACGTCAGTCGACATCCGGAAATGACACATCAGTCGACATCCGGAAATGACACGTCAGTCGACATCCGGAAATGACACGTCAGTCGACAGCCGGAAATGACACGTCAGTCGACAGCCGGAAATGACACGTCAGTCGACAGCCGGAAATGACACGTCAGTCGACAGCCGGAAATGACACATCAGTCGACAGCAGGAAATGACACGTCAGTCGACAGCCGGAAATGACACGTCAGTCGACAGCCGGAAATGACACGTCAGTCGACAGCCGGAAATGACACGTCAGTCGACAGCCGGAAATGACACGTCAGTCGACAGCCGGAAATGACACATCAGTCGACAGCCGGAAATGACACGGCAGTCGACAGCCGGAAATGACACGTCAGTCGACAGCCGGAAATGACACGTCAGTCGACAGCCGGAAATGACACGTCAGTCGACAGCCGGAAATGACACATCAGTCGACAGCCGGAAATGACACGTCAGTCGACAGCCGGAAATGACATGTCAGTCGACAGCCGGAAATGACCCGTCAGTCGACAGCCGGAAATGACACGTCAGTCGACAGCCGGAAATGACACGTCAGTCGACAACCGGAAATGACACGTCAGTCGACAGCCGGAAATGACACGTCAGTCGACAGCCGGAAATGACACGTCAGTCGACAGCCGGAAATGACACGTCAGTCGACAGCCGGAAATGACACGTCAGTCGACAGCCGGAAATGACACGTCAGTCGACAGCCGGAAATGACACGTCAGTCGACAGCCGGAAATGACACGTCAGACGACAGCCGGAAATGACACGTCAGTCGACAGCCGGAAATGACACGGCAGTCAGCAGCCGGAAATGACACGTCAGTCGACATCCGGAAATGACACGTCAGTCGGCAGCCGGAAATGACACGTCAGTCGACAGCCGGAAATGACACGTCAGTCGACAGCCGGAAATGACACGGCAGTCAGCAGCACGATATGAGATGTCAGTAGACAAAATGCCCAGGAAATGGGACGACAATAGACGAAATGCACCGGAAATAAACGTCAACAGACATGAACAAGCAGCATCAGTAGTAAGGATTACACCGGAACAATGCCGTAAGTAGCAGCGAGACATCAGACCAGAGGTAAAGGTAGGGCCTGCAGTCGGACATAGATGAAGACGGTACATGTGAGGTCCAAAGAAGGATCTAGATCGGAGACGGTCAGCCGCCAAGTTAAGACACAGGGACCCGCCTGAGACACCGCTCCTTGGTTACCGGCGGGTAGAGTGCGCACACAGAAGGGGCACGGCTGACGGTACCTTCTCCTGCAGGTGTTTGTCGGCGTGGTGGTGCCGCGGTGGGCCGGCGGGACGGTCGGCCGGCGCCGGCTGCTCCGCGGCGGGGCAGATCACGGGGAACATGTCCGGCCGGGACAGGTCGAACGTGGGGTCAAAGAAGAGTCGGGGCACGCTGCTGATGCCACCCTCCTCTGCGGCAGCGGGGGGACACATGCCGTCAGGTCAGGTCAGGTTAGGGGTACGTGACACACGTCATTAGGAGAGGTACTATTGGTTCCAAAATAAGCGTCCCGCTGGGTTGGCCGACCCAGCAGTTAATTTGTAGTGAATACCGGCCGTTTTGAACCGCCTGAAAGGTTAGGCTGTACGGTGCACAACAATGCTGCGCGGAACAGTCTATACAGGCAGAGTATAGCGTCAGTGTAGCCAAGCTGTATAGGCTATCCCGCCGAGCACTAGAGTGTGTCGGACAGCCTACCTCCCAGACCGACCGGGAATGACGAGAATGCAGGTATTCACTACAGACTGTCGTCTAACCCAGCGGGACGCTTATTTTGGAACCAATAGTGCACGACACATACCATGCAGGCCAGGGATACCGGGATTAAAGCTTGACAACGCTGGTCCATCTTTCCGCAGAACGCTACGAGGCATTATCTCAGGTGTGAAGTTAGCCAGCTGAGGTGCTCATATGAAGAGGAAAGGGCTATACAGTGTACAGTCTCGGATGACAGCATTTATCATTGGTGGTCTGAAATGATACAGGACTTGTATAACAAAACTTTGGCAACTAACCGAAACCCCTACATATATTCAATGATATGTCAATAATCCAGTACTTACCCGGCTCCACAATGCGAGAAAGTTTCGAGACACGGGCTAAAGAGTCTTTTTTAAAACTGTTCGACTTCTTTAGATGCTTCTTGTACCGCTGAAATGAGAAATACAATATGTTCACCCTACGATTTTTAGTGCGTCATCAATGTCACAGTTGTAACATGCAGCAAATATGACGTGTTCGAGATATGTAAATAATCTACACATCGTGAACACGGTGCTGCAATCTACAGTAGATTGCAACACCGTCCTGGTAGCAGAACAATAATCATATTTGCACACACGATTAAAGTAGACAAGTGACTGGTGAGCCTTAAATTTGCCCGCCCGTACCGCCACCCTAACGCCGCCTACCTTTCCCGTGTCGCGGAGGTAGCTCTGGAAGTCGGCCAGCGAGACGTTCGCCAGCCGCGGGGACGGTAAAATCGCCGTCTCCGCGAACCCTTCACCCCACGTCTTGGTGAAGAAGTCGCGCTGTTTGGGTGAGACGAAACCAGTCAGATTTCTTCTCCACCACCGCACAGGGATGACACGAGGACGGCAAAGGAGGGGCGGGCCACATATGACGTCACGTCACGGTCCACGTTACGTTACGGTAATGGTTCACAGACATTCACGGCCACTCGTACTCATAGAACATCGCCACACACTTCGTGAGTCACCGGTGACCAGGCGTTGGTTCTGGATCAATACCATGTAGGGGATGTCAACGACAGTGGCGGTGTCTGGGTTATATCAGAGTCGCATGCTGAGTCTGACAGGCGTCATAAACCTGCCGTCAAAATATACAGAACATGCCAGCTATGATTCGGAAGACTTCAGGTGTGTGTGACCTCCACTACCCCGGTGCCATGTCTGACCTCCGGGCTCCGTGACCCATCCGTGATCACCGGTACCGTTTCTGAACGGTCACCCCTCCGTGACTCTTGGCACCATCTGAACTCTGTGACATCATTGTGTGGCATCATTGTGGCTTGATTGTTGTGTGAGGAGCCGGCGCCACGAGATCCGCCACAGCGACGGAGTGGGCGCGACCGCCGGCCGCCCCGGTGTCTGTGTTGCGAAGATTGTGCTTAAGTTCAGTTGTGTTGATTGTTCTTATGTAAGTCGTGATGATCTTTGAGGTTATGGGGTGAGTGTGGCGAGAAATGGATGTTTCAGTTGTACTCGTGTTATGGGTGATCATGATGATCAGGGAAGGGTGTGGATGTGTATTGTGTAAGCACTGAGTGGCCGCGCGGGGCGGGAGGTTCTCGTCGCCGCGCCGCGGCGGTCCGGCGCCGGTGTCAGCTTCTGGGAGTGAATGGGATGGTCGGGTTGCGTCAGGATGAGTTGTGGCGCTGGCGCGGGTCGTGGCCCGGATATGTGATGAGGATACGTAAGATGAGCGCTGAGTCAGCGGCGGCGTGCCATGCAGCCGCGGCTCGCAGTGCAGATGATATGTGTGATATGTGATGAGGCTATGAGAGATGCAGCGTAAGGGCGGCGGCCGGCGGCGGCGGCGCGCCGTGCGGCTGGGAGTCGGGCACAGAGGGGAGACGCACGGCTGTCGGCGGTGACGGTGGTGGTAATGTTTGAGGCTGAGCGTGAGCAATAAGACCAGTCGAAGGATTGTGTTTTGGACACTACAATCATCTCTGACCTCCGTGGCCCCTCTGTGACCCCGGGACCCTCTCTGACCTGTCGGCCGCGGGAAGGGTCGTTCAGCACTGCCGGCAGGTTCTGGGCGGCGCTATGCAGACTCCAGCGGCCGCCGTCCGCCGCCGACGGCTGGGAGGACTGCGATGATACCGAGGACGCCCTGCTGCCGGTCTCTGCACCGCACACACACACAGACAGACAGGCGACACATCGTCATGGGGGACTGCGATGATACCGAGGACGCCCTGCTGCCGGTCTCTGCACCGCACACAGACAGAAAGGCGACACATCGCCATGGGGGACTGCGATGATACCGAGAACGCCCTGCTGCCGGTCTCTGCACCGCACACACACAGACAGGCGACACATCGTCATGGGGGACTGCGATGATACTGAGGACGCCCTGCTGCCGGTCTCTGCACCGCACACACACACAGACACAGACAGGCGACACATCGTCATGGGGGACTGCGATGATACCGAGGACGCCCTGCTGCCGGTCTCTGCACCGCACACACACAGACAGGCGACACATCGTCATGGGGGACTGTGATGATACCGAGGACGCCCTGCTGCCGGTCTCTGCACCGCACACACACACAGACAGACAGGCGACACATCGTCATGGGGGACTGTGATGATACCGAGGACGCCCTGCTGCCAGTCTCTGCACCGCACACACACAGACACAGACAGGCGACACATCGTCATGGGGGACTGCGATGATACCGAGGACGCCCTGCTGCCGGTCTCTGCACCGCACACACAGACAGACAGGCGACACATCGTCATGGGGGACTGTGATGATACCGAGGACGCCCTGCTGCCAGTCTCTGCACCGCACACACACACAGACAGGCGACACATCGTCTGTCGTCATGGGGGACTGTGATGATACCGAGGACGCCCTGCTGCCAGTATATGCACTGCACACACACAGACAGGCGACACATCGTCATGGGGGACTGTGATGATACCGAGGACGCCCTGCTGCCGGTCTCTGCACCGCACACAGACAGACAGGCGACACATCGCCATGGGGGACTGTGATGATACCGAGGACGCCCTGCTGCCGGTCTCTGCACCGCACACACACAGACAGGCGACACATCGTCATGGGGGACTGTGATGATACCGAGGACGCCCTGCTGCCGGTCTCTGCACCGCACACAGACAGACAGGCGACACATCGCCATGGGGGACTGTGATGATACCGAGGACGCCCTGCTGCCGGTCTCTGCACCGCACACACACACAGACAGACAGACAACCACGGACACTGTCACACTCTGCCGGTCAGACACGGAGGACGTGAGGGGTCACAGGGCGGCCGTGTGGGGGTGACAGTGATCTTCTGGGGGGAGGGGGGAGGGGGGCAAGCACGGTCACGGACCACAGTCTCGACATCTTATCTAGATGCCGCGCATGTATGTCGGGTTGATAATTGAGATCGCATGTATGTCGGGTTGATAATTGAGATCGCATGTATGTCAGGTTGCAATCAAGCAGTCAGTCAGATCTGAACCTTACCTCTGCGGACGGCGCCGTGCGGGTACACGTGGTGTTTGAGCACATGGTGCTCATAGTCGGTGTCACTGACCCCCTCCAGGGGCAGCGAGGAGCAGACCCGGTTGTAGCCATAGTGGCAGACGAAGGAGCCACCCTCCTGGCGACAGTGCTTCTGCCGGAGGTGTCTGTATAGAGGCAATGGAACAGGTGTCAGTCAGGCCTCGTGCTACATTGGTGAATATGTCATATATACCAAACAGCAGAGGAAACTGTACAGGAAATGTGCATGGCTTTAATGCACTGCACCCCAGTAATCCTGGGAGCTATAACAACCCAGCTGGGATGCTGAAGGAGGTAAACAATTTATTACCTCCATAAAATACATAATTGGTATTCATAGACAGTGCACATTTATCGCCTTAATTATAACAGGAAGTTAGACATCTCAGAGAGCTGCATTGTGGAAGGATATGTCAACACTAGCAACAAAATGCTGATGCTGGCAGTGATTTTGACTGCCAGCATTTTAAATAGGGTTTACCAGCATGTCTTTATAATGTTGCCAGTATAGGATCTTGCATGCACTCTTATTTTGAGGTATGAATATGAATACTAAGTGGCATCATGATACAATGCCTCAGGGATGAGTTGATAATGGCAGCAAAACCAACACAGCTTCAGCTTTCAGTACCTACCTCACAAAGTCATCAGGAGACTGGAACCTTTCTTTTGCACATAACAGACAGTTTCTCCATGGATGCTCAGTATTATCCATGGCTTTTCAGTTCACCTAAAAGAAGCAAACGTGAGCCCACAATCCACATGGTGGCATAGTATCATACAGTGCCCAAGATGAACAGGAAAGTTAAATTTAGTGACCTGGCATGTCAAAACCCTGAATCAGCTCATTGCTTGATTTGAGGATAGGGGATACCAGAGATAAAGCAAGAGTATAGGTAAGACCCCAATCCTCAGCACTGGCATGTCAAAATACCAGACTCTTCATGCTAGTACAGAACAGTGAATAAGAGTCATTCGCTCAGTGGCATTATCTACACCCTCAATAGCATGATAAGTCTGATATTTGACATGTCTGTTGTTAGTCATTTACCATATTGCTCATTACAAAAATTATAGGTTTTAGACCAAAAGTGAAACTGAATGTAGTGTTAGGATGGTAGACAATACATTGCAACCCACACTGCACTGCCAGAAGGCAGCCAGCAAGGGTATGTCTGCCCTCAAGCTGCTCAAGGTGGCTTTTGACAATATTAACAAAAATAACTTTAAACCACTGTGCAATGCTTCTGTGATGTTAGGCCTCACACAGAGTATTGTTCTCAAGCAGTAGGTCCATACATGGTGCACAATTTGAATGCACTAGAAAAGGTGCCACAAAGAGCAACTAAGCTGGTGCAACTGTGCAAGGCATGAGGAACTTCCTATATCATGAGTGTCTCAAAAGACTGGAGCTGAGTAGTGTAGAGCAGTGTATATTGAGAGGCATACGTTAGACCACATTTGGAGTATTGTGTACAAGCCTGGTCTCCAACATATGAGAAAGATTGCTGGTTGTTAGAAAGAGTTCAAAAAAGGAGGGCAACAAAAATGGTTAATTGTCTTGGTAGTTTACCTTATGAAGATAGATTAAAGAAATTGGGTATGTTTTCACTTAGATATAGAAGGCTAAGAGAAGATCTAATTGAAGTCTTCAAATTTGTAAATAGTCAGCATTCTGGATATTTAAAGGGTATGTTTGAGTTCAATAGGGAAAATCGAGGTAGAGGTCATCAGCATAAACTCATTATGAAACAAAGTAGGACTAGGCTACGACAGTCATTTTTCAGTAGAAGGGTTGTAGGACATTGGAATATGCTACCAGGGGATGTCGCTGATGCAGTGACACTTGTTTCCTTCAAAATTAGATTAGATAAATAATTTACAGAGAAGGGATTAGTTCATAAATACTTGTGGGATTAGCCTTCTTTTATGCAGGTAGAGTAAGGTGATTTGAAGGGGCGAGACTGGTGGAGGGGGGGGGGGGTGGGGTGGGGTGCAACCTCGGATGGGCCCAAGAGGCTCTTTGTTGCACTTTTCTTTTATGTCTTTATGTCTTTATGTCTTTATGTCTTTAACTCATCAGTCGGGCGACTATGGTAATCTGGACCCATTTTTGGAACCATTCCATTTTTGGAATACTGTACCCAAAAATGGGTACGCTTCTTCCAAAAATGGGTACAGAAAGCGACCTTCACAATTTTACTGTGATCCACACATTGAGTTGTGTCGACGCATTATGCCAATGACGGCATCAAATTCAGCACCCTTGACTCTATTGATAGCGGGGGGATTACAGAAATCCAAAGTTTCTTTCAAATTGTATTGAAGTTGCAAGATCTTGGGGCGGCACATTTTTGCCGCCCCGAGATCGTGCAACTTCAATACAATTTGAAAGACAATGGATTTCCAAAATCCACATGTTGTCAATAGAATCAAGGGTACTAAATTTGATGATGTCATTGGCACAATGTGTCAACGCACCAATCAAACGTGGTTGACGTTAAAGATATGAAGGTTGTTTCCGTACCCATTTTTGGAGAGCGTTACAGAGTGAACCCATTTTTGGAAGTATTGTACCAATTTTTGGGTAGTGTTCCAAAAATGGAATAGTTCCAAAAATGGGTCCAGATTACCATAGTTCACCTGTCATTGAGACATTCCAAATATTGACAGGAGAGAACAAGCTGGATCCTGACTAAATGACAGGGAAGATCCTGATGAAATGAAGTCTGATGTTTGGATGTGATCGAAGATTGAATTTTTACCATACTGTCATTTCTGACACACACATTTGAGTCGGAGAGTAGCAACAAACTTCAAACCCATTTCATGTACAAATTAGTTATGAAGGAAAGCATGTGCCACATACAAAAATAAGCAAAATCGATGCTGGCAATACACATAGGGATTTTGATTACACACCCAGAATGCAAAAAATAGAGGACGATATCGGCAAATTCTTGAAATAGCAGACCACGTCTGTTGAATTAAGAAAACAACTCAAAAGGGAAAATAATAACCTCTAAAATGAATGCAACAACAATATCACCGTTAAAATGATATCGGCAATATCAATAATGATATTGTTCGTCACCGGCCCTTCCATACATAACCAACACGCAACCACGGTGCCCAAGGCCATATATAGGAGGTAGTCATCCGGCGATTATACGTGGTCATAACGTCAGAGCATGACGTCATTTGGATCCATCGGCCTCCTCCGCCATTGCAGTTAATGCTATTTCAGGAGAAATAAATACTCTCTATTCTCTAACTCGAAAAGTAAAAAGGTTACGAGAAAGAAAAAGACAGCATTGGAAGGCTTAAAACATAGCAAATCGAAATATTTTAATTATTTTAGGTTCAGGTAAATATTGAGGTCACTAGAGGTCATCAAAGGTCAGGGCCTTGTTCACGCCCCCCCCCCCCCCTGCAGTTCGGCGGTCAGCAGCTGAGGCTTTAAAGGAAGTAGTTCACCTTCAGCATGGGTTTTGAACTGAAATAGCAGTTTTGTAGCCCGTGTTGAGAAATCCTTATCCGGAACTTTTCTTGACTGAAAAGACTCTCCAGCCGAAGATATTTGACTATTTGGCGAAGGAATACGGCGCATATATGATTTACCGTACCGTCTGAAAGTGCCAGCACTGCCATGGAGCATGCGCAGACCAATAACGCACACCAAAAAATCAATAATTTACAACCTTCTGTCCTGAATTGGCGCGATGTAGGACCTTTTTTAAAAAGAAAAAAGGAAACTGTATTAAAAAATGTAATAAAATCGTGTTCTTAAAAAATTCCGAAGGTGAACTATTTCATTTAAAGGAAATAGTCACCTTCAACATTAGTTTTAAACTGATATAGCAGTTTCGTAGCCCGTGTTGGGAAACCCCTTTCTGCAAGTTTTCTTGACTGAAAAGACTCTCCAGCCGAATATATTTGAGTTTTTGGCGAAGGAATGCGGTGCTGGCGAAAGAATGTTGTACTGGTTCTAGCCCGGGCAGAGGCTATACCATCAGCCAATCAGCTTGCAGCTGGTGCTAGCAAGCGAATCGCCGGCTGCCGGTTGGCACATCTCCAACGCGGGTCTATTTTTACGCGACTACTTTCGAATCTGATTGGCTGAACCATTTTTTACATTCCCGTGACGTCAGGACTCTGACTCAGAGAGTATGCATATAGTTTTGATAAACAATACAAATTTACGGCATTCTGTCCTGAATCGGCGCGATATAAGGCATTTTTTACAATATAAACAAATTGTATTAAAAATATAATCAAATCGTGTTTTTCCAAGGTGAACTATTTCCTTTAAGCCCCGCCCCTTCGATGAAATTTTGATTTGTTACCTAAACCACGTGCAATTGGTATGAATCGACGCTTTCTGACGAGGCGAACACGATGACATCAACATAATTGCTGTATATATAATCTATATTTGTTAAACAGTTATTTGTGAAAAACAGTTTTAACCGACCGCAGACGACATGCGCCAGAATTGACTACTGGGATGACATCATAAGTAGAAGTGGACAAGTTACGGAGATAGGGATGAACCCCCTGCCGGTTCCCCGGGCCTGTACAAACCCCTATAAAGCCGTGTGAATACCGTACATAGTTATGAATTAGTAGCAGCATTTCTCCTCGTGGACAACAGACAACACTGACATAGGAATATTATTTGATGACGTAATAAGACAATGATTATCATAAAAATAGCATCTTACAATGACAAATCACAACCTAATTGCAAAACATGAAGACATAAAACATTATAAATTATAAAATGGTAAATTAATGGCAAATACGAAGCGAATATATTTTAACCGTAAACTTATTTTAACATAAATGCGACAATTACTCAATAAAGACAAATCAGGCGCAGTGTGCGCCAGAATAGGATGTTGTACGGTGCGCTGAGTGCTGCGTTGCGAGTTGTTGCGTTGCGGCTTTGCGGTAGCGTGAAATCTGAAACACTGTCTGCAACGCTTGTTAGAGGGTCTATGTCTGTTGGCGGATTATTATTATTTTAAAAATTGTCTCATGACGAGGAATTCGTCTTTTACATAGGATTTAAAGGCGGTTTTTCAATCACGTCTTAATTGGCTTGCACGTTAGTAGGGTTAAGAGATCTGCAAGGTTTTATAATGGAGTCCCTTCAAAGGTAAATAATGAAAAAATATTGAATCAGAAATGTCTTGTAGTAGGTATTTAGGCAGTCTTATGTAGATTGCTGATATGATAATCTAGTGTTTGGACGTATTTGCCATCACAGTTGTTTACCCTACCTGCATACCAGTTTTAGTCTGGTACTCGTCCCACTTTTGTGTGCCAAGGTTCCAGTATGCAAAACGTAGCAGGAACATCGATGAGATATTTGGGACAGCCCAAATACTGCCCCATTTAGTGCAGGATTTTTTTTTTCCTGAGGAGGAAATTTGGTTGTATTCTGCTTTTGCACACCTTTTTATAGGAAAATGTAATATTGTATACTAATTCTACATGTCTGATTTCATCAGAACTGCACTCAAAACAGGGACATTTTCAGTATTTACCTGACAATAATTATTTATATCACCTGTCAATTGCCTCAGCCGACCACAACAACTGCCATTACCACAAATTAAACAACGTGGGCTGTTTTGTGTGTGAAATGTGTCAGATATGTATCCGGTAAGGTCACATCATGGTAGCGGCCGCTGTGCGGCCAACCTTCGGTCTCAAATACAAATCCTGCGCTCCGCCAGGAACAGAGGTTTAGTGAGAGTGTCATGAATATATTTTCTGGTAGATAGAGAAGTGCCACATATAGATAGTGCTTTGAAATTCGGTGTGGGCATCGTCCATACTTGTTTCTCCAATATTTCTTCCGTATAACTAACCTAACCTAATCCCGCCATTAAGTCCGATCGGAATGGGCGCAAATTGACCATGCAGTCGTCGCGCCCTTAAGCCTCAATAAATAAACAAAAGTCTGATCGGGACAAAACCTAAGATTTGCTTGTAGCCATTGAGTCTGATCGGAACGAAACCTAAGATTCGCTTGTAGCCATTAAGTTTGATCGGGACAAAACCTAAGATTCGCTCGTAGCCATTAAGTCTGATCGGGACAAGCCTAAGATTTGCTTGTAGCCATTAAGTCCGGTCGAGACAAACTCTAAGATTCTCTTGTAGCTATTAAGTCTGATCGGGACGAAACCTAAGATTCGCTCGTAGCCATAAGTCTGATCGAGACGAAACCCAAGATTCGCTTGTAGCCATTTTGACTAAAAAGCAAATAGCCACTGCCAGGATTGAGCGTGATAGGGTTTATTGGTCAACCATATACATATGATGTCATATGATAGCCAGTATCTGACACATTTATGCGCCCACGTTGTTTACATTTAATTGTAATGGCAGAGTCGTTGTGGGGTTACGGGCGGTCGGCTGAGGCTATTGGTGGGTGAAAAAATTGTTATTGTCAGGTAAGTACTGATAATGTCCCTGTTTTGAGTGCAGTTCTGATGAAATCAGATGTGTAGAATTAGTATACAATATTCAATTTGCCTATATAAAGGTGTGCAAAAGCGGAATATCACAGGAAATTTCGGTCCTGTCAGCAAATAGTTGACAGGGGGAGGGTCGGGTATTAATGATTGAGTTTTATCTAGTATGAATTCTGCCCAAAATTTTTAAAAGCTGCCCAAAAATTTCCAAACTTGTCCAATTTCTTTTGGTCTCAAAAGCTGCCCCAATTTTTATGTGTTGTGCCAACCCTGCCAGACGAGATATCGTCAAAACTTGCCACGTTTTTCATACTGGCCAAGGCTAATGTATTGGGACAGGTGGTGCTGCCATATTGATGACATCACCTGGGATCATAGGTGGCAGAATGGGGGGGGGGGGGCACCCATATGAAAGTGCCCCCATAAATTTGGTATGGCTAAGGTTTGTGATTTAGGTCTAATTATCAAATGTATGGAAAAACATTTGTATAATGCCATGAATCTTTACTAGCATGATAATGAGGGCTGGAATTTCCGTTGAATAGGCCAGACATGTCAATATCATGCAGTAGTTTAGTGCACAACGGAAACCGCGCTAATACACATAATGCACAGCTTAGAACTTACCTTTAGGGGGGGGGGGGGGGGCAATATCTCCCCTTCCCAGATTTTTGCAATAACTTGAAAATTATGATAGATATTGACATTAAACTTACAGTATCTTATTCTATGTCTTCTAAAAAAATATATATTAAATTGATGCAGTACTTTGGGAGATTGACGTTTTAATGATGTCATGTCATGCAATTTTTGGTGGAAAAATGATAAGTGTTTGAAAAATCATAGCAAATCTTGTTTTGCTGAAAATTGCAAATGAAAAACTTCAAAAGAAGGAAATATTTTGTTTTCAGAAAATGTCCCCATTTTTGTTGTTGTTGTAGATATACAAAAATGGAATATACATTAGAGAAACAAATATGGAAGATATCCAAACCAAATTTCAATGCAATATCTTTATTTTGACTGGCTTATGGCTCCCAAGTATAAGTAACACCAGTATGCAAAGCGTGGCAAGTTTCGACAAGATCTTGTCATGGCAGGGTTGGCACCATCACATCAAAATTGGGGCAGCTTTGGAAAATTTTGGAGCAGCTTTGGAAATTTTGGGGCAGCTTTTGTAATTTTGGGGCAGAAACTATAATTTACTGATTCACGCTAGATAAAACGTGATCGTGAAGACGACCGACCCCCCTTGTCAACAGCATGTGGTTGAAAAGTGAATTCACACTAGATAAAACGCGATCGTGAAGACGACTGACCTTCTCCCTGGTAAATCTGGAGAAATGAAGCAATGGCTCAATTCCGAAAATTCTGTTCTATAGACCAGTGTCAATAACCCCAAATAAGCGATGTGAGTAGGCAGTGGCACACTCCTTTTAACTGGGCATGAGTCGCCTATATATTTGTTCGCCAACACCAGCTTTGAGTACTTCAGCCCTTTGCAGCTCGTGATTGCTGTGCTCTGCTTAACCTGGCATTGGCTGGGGTCTAAGCCGAACACCATTGGCTGGGGTCTAAGCCGAACACCATTGGCTGGGGTCTAAGCCGAACACCATTGGCTGGGGTCTAAGCCGAACACCATTGGCTGGGGTCTAAGCCGAACACCATTGGCTGGGGTCTAAGCCGAACACCATTGGCTGGGGTCTAAGCCGAACGCCATTGGGGGGGGGGGGGGGGGGGGCGTTTTCGCAGTGTCCTAGGATTGCTCTGGAGCTGGGATGCGGAGTGGAAATTTCTGGCCAAAAATAATCATAAAGAGTGGAAAATTGTACCAAAGAACATATGCACTCAGCTTTATCAATTACCAATTACCGGTTTACTAGAATTAGTTATTGCCTATGCCAATTATTACCAGTCTTTCCCTCCACAGGCTGTCCCTATCATTGCATTCATAAATCAGTATCAGGGTTCCAATTATCCAATACATTTTTAAATAAAGAGTGGAAAATTAACAATAAAACGCAGAAAAAAGAGTGGAAAAATAGTGCACATAGGGTGTCATTTTCCACCCAAATTTGCCAATGCTAGGATACTGGTTTTTCGCCTCCCCCTGGTTATCTTCCGAACCAATAACTGCAGCGAGACGCGCAAGGCGGCAATCGAAAGCTCTCAATGATACGAATCCAAGCCATACACGAAATTTGCCAAATAAGGTCACGTGTCAGGTCACGGTCAGGTCAAAGATAAAATTGAGATATTTGAGTTTTTGGGTCATACTTTCCATCCAAAGCCTTATAGTGCGACTATTATCGCACAAAGTGCTCTCAAAGGTATAACACATCCCGCATCAGCAAAAGTGAAATTGTAAGCAAAGGTCAAGGTCAGGTCACAAAAGGTCACAGGTCTACGAAAGCCATATGACACATGTTGTATGGGTTATTTTACACGTATAGTTATATAGCAGCAGTCATTTTCACAATCTGACCCATATAAGGTCAAGGTCAGGTCAAATAAGGTCAAAATTTGAAATTGATAAATATAAATCAAAAATGCATGTGTCTAGACCAGTTTTGTCTCAGAAATACAATGCTGGCATTTATTTGTTTGGTGTCTGGTCACTAAAATCCAAAAAACGCAATTTCAAAATGTCTTCATGAGTTACTCATACTTAGGGAGCGATAAGTCAGCCAAAAATAAAGATATTGCTTTCAAATTTTGTTTGTGTATTTTCCACATGTGGTTCTTCATAGTCAGCTGCCATGATATAGATTGAGATGCTCTGACACAGAACAGAATATGGGCCAATAATAATATATGGACACTACCTATGTCCTGTCATGTTTACCACATTGACCTTTTGGGGAAAACATGCATGCATAATCTTCAACATATCTTCTGGTTTTTTGAAAATGTTTGAAAATGTAGATTTGGAGGGCATTTAACAAAACGTTTCCTTGTAATTTTTGGGGGTCAAAAACCAACATTTTCACAAATCCGAGATAGCCATGCAATTTGCAATTTGCCCTTGCAATTTGCTATATTTTGGCGTTTTTCGATTGCATTTTGCTTAAAATATGGCACTTGTACGACCTGCTAAAGTTTAGCTGATTTTTGTGTTAAACTTTTGTGCAGTGACGTCACTAAATTTGGTATATTTCGAGAGAGAGAACAAAATCGACGAAATTTCTTTATTTTTGCACTGAAGACGTATAATTGATGTAGGAGAAGGTACTTGCAGTTTCACGTCGATAGCGCTATTAGTTTGTGAGCTATTACGAAAGTCCCTCGGGGGGGGGGGGGGGGGGCGAAAAACGCCCCCGCCAATGGCGGGTTAAAAGAAATTGACAAGACAGCAAGTGAAACCACTTTTTGGTATGTTGTAGTAATACAATCAGTTGCGTCTTCTGTTATCCTTATGGCTCCAAACTGGGGAAGGTGTATTATTGCATTGTCACAGAGGGTGATTATATTTTTACAACTATCAAGTTTCAAATCTTGACAGTATTTGTATGGTGATAGAACACCAAACCAGTACCAAGCTAAACCAGTCTCCTAGTTTCACTTGTTGCCTTGATCAGTTGTGGTGTTGTCGGACATCAGTGGAGCATTCACCTGGTGACTGCAAAGTTGCAGCTTCGAGCCTCTTCCACTCCCAGGACTGCAAGCAATATGCATACATGTTTTCCCCAAATGTCAATGTGGTAAACATGACAGGACATAGGTAGTGTCCATCTATTATTATTGGCCCTATTCTGTTCTGTGTCAGATCATCTTAATCTATATCATGGCAGCTGACTATTTTATTGGAAGTCCAGCTGGTATGAGTAGCTGTAGAGCTGGTGATCATGTGATGTAGTCACAATACTGGGCTGTGATAAGTGTTGACGAGTGCCGTAGAGCTGGTGATCATGTGATGTAGTCACACTACTGGACTGTGATAAGTGTTGACGAGTGCCGTAGAGCTGGTGACCATGTGATGTAGTCACAATACTGGGCTGTGATAAGTGTTGACGAGTGCCGTAGAGCTGGTGATCATGTGATGTAGTCACACTACTGGACTGTGATAAGTGTTGACAAGTGCCGTAGAGCTGGTGATCATGTGATGTAGTCACACTACTGGACTGTGATAAGTGTTGACGAGTGCCGTAGAGCTGGTGATCATGTGATGTAGTCACAATACTGGGCTGTGATAAGTGTTGACGAGTGCCGACAAATCATAATGGCATGACTGAACAGGTTTTTTTCTTCACAACTTGTTATGTTTGCCACAAATTGCATGCCCAAAAATGACCAATTTCACATTTGAGGTTTGGCTATTCATGATCTGATGAATGAAATGAGTACATTGTGGTGTTAAAAGGCTCTCAAGGGTATTCCAAGTTAATTCTAGAGTCAGTGTGTGCCATTTCAGTAACTCAGCACATTATGTCACTCAGGAATCCAGAGATAACCGGGATATGTTGACTTTGGGTCATGGAGTTTGTGTAGATGGTACCTATCTCACCATGGCATCCTATCCCATAAGATCAAGTCCGCCCCTGTAGCTCAGTCAGGAGAGCGCCGGGCTTTTGATCTCACCCGGTGTGGCAGGTCGGGTTCGAGCCGCTTCGGCGCTCGCTATTTGCCCCTGACTGGGATGGCCTGCGGCCGGTGGCAGCGGTCGCACTCAAGGTCAGGTGACGTCAGAGGGCGGGGCGGACCGTGTCCAGGTATGTCGAGCACGTAAAACTATCGCCTTTAAATTATGCCGGCTGCCAGGAATTGCGCGAGATCGAACGATAGGTGTCGGGGCCTGCGCAACAAGCTCTGCTTAGTGCGGGTCCTGACCTCGGAAACCCTTCCATTCAAAATGTTAGGATTACATGTATAGAAAAGTGCATTGTTATAGATGATAATGATGATGATTTACATTTTAGGGTGCTCTGACAACAAAGGTCGTTTTGCGCCCATGCTGTTACAGCCATTATGGGGGTCAATATCAGTGAGCTGAACCAGCATTCTACCAGTGTACATATTTTCAACAATCATATAGAGTGTGTGATAACATAAAGACATAAAGACATAAATAAAGGCATAAAAGAAAAGTGCAACAAAGGGCCTCTTGGGCCCATCCGAGGTTGCACCCCACCCCACCCACACCCACACCCACCCCCACCCCCCCTCCACCAGTCTCGCCCCTTCAAATCACCTTACTCTACCTGCATATAAGAAGGCTAATCCCACGAGTATTTATGAACTAATCCCTTCTCTGTAAAGTATTTATCTAATCTAATTTTGAAGGAAGCAAGTGTCACTGCATCAGCGACATCCCCTGGTAGCATATTCCAATGTCCTACAACCCTTCTACTGAAAAATGACTGTCGTAGCCTAGTCCTACTTTGTTTCATAATGAGTTTATGCTGATGACCTCTACCTCGATTTTCCCTATTGAACTCAAACATACCCTTTAAATATCCAGAATGCTGACTATTTACAAATTTGAAGACTTCAATTAGATCTCCTCTTAGCCTTCTATATCTAAGTGAAAACATACCCAATTTCTTTAATCTATCTTCATAAGGTAAACTACCAAGACAATTAACCATTTTTGTTGCCCTTTTTTAACTCTTTCTAACAACCAGCAATCATTCTCATATGTTGGAGACCAGGCTTGTACACAATACTCCAAATGTGGTCTAACGTATGCACAATACAGTTTTGTTATTACCTTTTCACTCTTGTAGGAAACATTTCTGTTAATGGCCCCTAGCATTCTAAGTGCCTTTTTCCTAGCTTCTACAACCTGGTCTGACGCTGGTAGTCTATTGTTTACCACGACACCTAAATCTCTTTCCTTTTCAATCTGCTCCATTTTCTGCCCACCCATTTCATACCTATGTTTACTGCTAACCCGTCCAGCGTGCATAATCTTACATTTACTCAAATTGAATTTCATCTGCCATGCTTCAGACCACTCAACTAGCTTGTCCAGATCTGATTGAAAAACATCCTGATCATGTTTTCCTCTAATAATCCTGACAACTTTTAGATCGTCTGCAAATTTCAAGACTTTGCTGTCTACTGCTCTCAATTGCATTCACAAATATTATAAAAAGCAATGGGCCCAGGACTGAGCCCTGTGGAACCCCACTGAGAACCTCTTCCATTGTGATTGGCACCCATTCAATATAACCCTTTGCTGGCGTCCTGAAAGCCACGTTTCTATCCAATCCAGAATCTTGCCCCTGATCCCATGAATTTTAAGTTGCAACCCCAGTCTTGTATGGGGGACAATGCTTTACTGAAATCAAGAAAAGCTACATCTAGCTGTTTGCCCTGATCAAAGCTATCTGTTGCAACATCCAAAAACTCCAGAAGATTAGTTAAACAAGAACGGCCCTTCCTAAAGCCATGCTGTGTATCCTTGATGAGTTCATTTTGCTCCAAGAATTCAACAATCTTATCTTTGATGATTGATTCAAGCACCTTGCAGACTAATGAGGTCAGACTAACTGGTCTATAGTTTTCCTCTTTACTTCTATCTCCCTTTTTATGAATAGGAACAACATTTGCTCTTTTCCAATCAAGTGGAATTTTACTATCTGCAAGTGATTTAGAAAATATTATGGCTATGGAACCGACAACTCCCTTTCAGATTCTCTTAAAAGTCTAGCATGGATTTCATCAGGTCCTTCTGCCTTGTTAGGCCTTACTTTCTTTAGATATTCTAGAACAAGTTCACTACTTATGCCACCTAGCTCTCCTATAGTCTCCTCTGTCTCTAGCTCAGGCTGAAGTGCTGCAATACTACTCTGGTCCTCGATAGTAAAGCAGATTGAAACTGATCATTAAGCACTTCAACCATTTCACTGTCCTTGCTAACTAACACATCATCTACCTTAAAATGGACCTATATTTTTGGAAACTGTACTTAACTTATAAAAACTGAAGAACTTCTTACTATCTGCATTACAATGTCTAGCTAAATCAGTTCCTTTGCCCTTTTAGCTGCTCTGACCTTTTTCTTAACTGAATTTCTTGCATTCTGTAGGCTTCTGATTTATATCTAGTGAAGATCCCTTCAAAATGCCAAATGCACTTCTTTTAGCTTGTATAGCACTCCTTACTTCTGGGGTAAGCCAAACTGGATGCCCTTGGTTCTGTTACGTTTGTGCCTGAGGGGTATATGCCGATTTTGAATTTGGCTTAATCTAGCTTTGAAAACATTCCAGGCCTCACATGCATCTAAACCTGCCAACTCAACGTTCCATTTTATCTGTGCGAGGTCATTTCTAATACCATCAAAATCAGCCCGGCTGAAGTTTGGAACCATAATAAGGTTATCTTTGGGCCTCATTTCTGATGAGATATTGAATTTAACCATATTGTGATCACTGGTTCCTAGACCTGCACAAATACTTATGTCACTAACTAGATCACTGTTGTCTGAGAATACAAGGTCTAGAATGGAGCAATGTCTGGTTGGCTCTGTTACAAACTGATGCATGAAAAGCTCCTCTTCAAAGATTTGCCTATACAACCTACACTCATTTGTTTCCTATATATATATTTGTTTCCTATATTATAACATATGAAATAAGAGAATCCTGCACCTATACATACCAGATGTACTGATCAGTACCGACTCTACCAGCTGTTGCTCTGTGTAATGATCGCTAATCCCATTCGCTGCTGTGTGTGTCATTCAGGATGCTTCTCGGCGCCGACGCAGCGGCCGTGGGACCGCGAGCTGGACGAGCCGCGGCCTGCGCCCACGTCCCGCGCCCGTGGCCACGTCGGCACGGCGCCGGCCCACGGACAGCGCTCCGGCTGGATGCCCCGCAATCAGTCGGTGAGACGACACACCTGCACACTGGACAGGGGGGTCCGGATAGAAGCTACGTCCGGTCAGGGAGGCTGGGTTGAAGCTATACCCGGGCAGGGAGGCTGGGGTGCAGCTATACCCGGGCAGGAGGCTGGGGTGCAGCTATACCCGGGCAGGGAGCCTGGGGTGCAGCTATACCCGGGCAGGAGGCTGGGGTGCAGCTATACCGGCAGGGAGGCTGGGGTGCAGCTATACCCGGGCAGGAGCCTGGGGTGCAGCTATACCCGGCCAGGAGCCTGGGGTGCAGCTACACCGGTCAGGAGCCTGGGGTGCAGCTATACCCGGCAGGGAGCCTGGGGTGCTGAGCTACACCAGGCCAGGGAGGCTGGGGTGCAGCTACACCGGGTTAGAGAGGCTGGGGTGCAGCTACACCCGGCCAGGGAGGCTGGGGTGAGCTATACCCGGTCAGGGAGGCTGGGGTGCAGCTACACCAGGCCCAGGGAGGCTGGGTTGCAGCTACACAGGCCAGGAGCCTGGGTGCAGCTACACCCGGTTAGAGAGGCTGGGGTGCAGCTACACCAGGCCAGGGAGGCTGGGGTGCAGCTATACCCGGCCAGGGAGGCTGGGGTGCAGCTACACCAGGCCAGGGAGCCTGGGGGTGCAGCTACACCCGGTTAGAGAGCCTGGGGTGCAGCTACACCCGGCCAGGGAGGCTGGGGTGCAGCTATACCCGGCCAGGAGGCTGGGGTGCAGCTACACCAGACCAGGGAGCCTGGGGTGCAGCTACACCGGGTCAGGGAGCCTGGGGTGCAGCTATACCCGGGCAGGGAGCCTGGGGTGCAGCATACCCGGGTTAGAGAGGCTGGGGTGCAGCTATGCCCGGGCAGGGAGCCTGGGGGCAGCTACACCGGGTTAGGGAGGCTGGGGTGCAGCTATACCCGGGCAGGGAGGCTGGGGTGCAGCTATACCGGCAGGGAGGCTGGGGTGGCAGCTATACCCGGCCAGGGAGCTGGGTGCAGCTACACCAGGCCAGGGAGCCTGGGGTGCAGCTACACCGGGTTAGAGAGGCTGGGGTGGCAGCTACACCAGGCCAGGGAGCCTGGGGTGCAGCTACACCCGGTCAGGGAGGCTGGGGTGCAGCTACACCAGGCAGGAGCCTGGGGTGCAGCTTACACCCGGGCAGGGAGGCTGGGGTGCAGCTACACCAGGCCAGGGAGGCTGGGGTGCAGCTACACCAGGCAGGCAGGAGGCTGGGGTGCAGCTACACCAGGCCAGGGAGCTGGGGTGCAGCTATACCCGGGCAGGGAGGCTGGGGTGCAGCTATACCCGGCCAGGGAGGCCTGGGGTGCAGCTACACCGGGTCAGGGAGCCTGGAGTGCAGCTATACCCGGGCAGGGAGCCTGGGGTGCAGCTATACCCGGGTTAGAGAGGCTGGGGTGCAGCTACACCAGGCCAGGGAGCCTGGGGTGCAGCTACACCAGGCCAGGGAGCCTGGGGTGCAGCTACACCAGGCCAGGGAGCCTGGGGTTGCAGCTACAGCCGGTTAGGGAGGCTGGGGTGCAGCTATACCCGGCAGGGAGCCTGGGGGTGCAGCTATACCCGGGCCAGGGAGGCTGGGGTGCAGCTATACCCGGGCAGGAGCCTGTGGTGCAGCTACACCAGGCCAGGGAGGCTGGGCGTGCAGCTACACCAGGCCAGGGAGGCTGGGGTGCAGCTACAACCAGGCTAGGGAGCCTGGGGTGCAGCTATACCCGGGCAGGGAGGCTGGGGTGCAGCTATACCCGGGGCAGGGAGCCTGGGGTGCAGCTACACGGGTTAGGGAGGCTGGGTGCAGCTATACCCGGGCAGGGAGGCTGGGGTGCAGCTATACCCGGTCAGGGAGGCTGGGTGCAGCTATACCCGGGCCAGGGAGCCTGGGGGTGCAGCTATACCCGGGCAGGGAGCCTGGGGTGCAGCTACACCCGGGCAGGAGAGCCTGGGGTGCAGCTACACCAGGCCAGGAGAGCCTGGTGTCTCAGGCAGCTACACCAGGCCAGGAGCCTGGGGTGCAGCTACACCCAGGCCAGGGAGGCTGGGGTGCAGCTACACCCGCCAGGGAGCCTGGGGTGCAGCTACACCAGGCCAGGGAGCCTGGGGTGCAGCTACACCGGGTTAGAGAGGCTGGGGTGCAGCTATACCCGGTCAGGGAGGCTGGGGTGAAGCTATACCAGGCCAGGGAGCCTGGGGTGCATGTCTACACCGGGCCAGGGAGGCTGGGGTGCAGCTACACCAGGCCAGGGAGGCTGGGGTGCAGCTACACCGGGTTAGGGAGGCTGGGGTGCAGCTACACCAGGTAGAGAGGCTGGGGTGCAGCTACACCAGGCCAGGGAGGCGGGGGTGCAGCTACACCAGGCCAGGGAGCCTGGGGTGCAGCTATACCAGGCCAGGGAGCCTGGGGTGCAGCTATACCCGGGCTAGGGAGCCTGGGGTGCAGCTATAACCCGGGCAGGGAGCCTGGGTGCAGCTATACCCGGGCAGGAGGCTGGGGTGCAGCCTACACCAGGCCAGGGAGCCTGGGGTGCAGCTACACCAGGCCAGGGAGCCTGGGGTGCAGCTATACCCGGGCAGGGAGCCTGGGGTGCAGCTATACCCGGGCAGGGAGCCTGGGGTGCAGCTATACCCGGGCAGGGAGGCTGGGGTGCAAGCTACACAGGCAGGGAGCCTGGGGTGCAGCTTACACCAGGCCAGGGAGCCTGGGGTGCAGTCTACACCAGGCCAGGGAGCCTGGGGTGCAGCTACACCAGGCCAGGGAGCCTGGGGTGCAGCTACACCAGGCCAGGGAGGCTGGGTGCAGCTACACCGGGTTAGAGAGGCTGGGTTGCAGCTACACCCGGGTTCAGAGAGCCTGGGGTGCAGCTACACCCGGGCCAGGGAGCCTGGGGTGCAGCTATACCCGGCCAGGAGCCTGGGGTGCAGCTATACCCGGCCAAGGAGCCTGGGTGCAGCTATACCCGGGTCAGGGAGCCTGGGGTGCAGCTACACCCCGGCCAGGGAGCCTGGGGTGCAGCTATACCAGGCCAGGGAGGCTGGGGTGCAGCTACACCCGGGCCAGGGAGCCTGGGGTGCAGCTATACCCGGGCAGGGAGGCTGGGGTGCAGCTATACCCGGGTTAGAGAGGCTGGGGTGCAGCTACACCAGGCAGGGAGCTGGGGTGCAGCTACACCCGGGCAGGGAGGCTGGGTGCAGCTACACCGGGTTAGGGAGGCTGGGGTGCAGCTACACCCAGGCCAGGGAGCCTGGGGTGCAGCTATACCGGGCCAGGGAGGCTGGGGTGCAGCTATAACCCGGGCAGGGAGGCTGGGGTGGCAGCTATACCCGGGCAGGGAGGCTGGGGTGCAGCTACACCAGGCCAGGAGGCTGGGGTGCAGCTACACCGGCCAGGGAGGCTGGGGGTGCAGCTACACCAGGCCAGGGAGCCTGGGGTGCAGCTACACCGGGCCAGGGAGGCTGGGTGCAGCTACACCGGCCAGGGAGGCTGGGGTGCAGCTATACCAGGCCAGGGAGCCTGGGGTGCAGCTACACCGGGTTAGGGAGGCTGGGGTGCAGCTACACCAGGCCAGGGAGCCTGGGGTGCAGCTATACCCGGGCAGAGAGCCTGGGGTGCAGCTACACCAGGCCAGGGAGGCTGGGGTGCAGCTATACCCGGCCAGGGAGCCTGGGGTGCAGCTACACCAGGCAGGGAGGCTGGGGTGCAGCTACACCAGGCCAGGAGTGCTGAGGGTGCAGCTACACCAGGCCAGGGAGGCTGGGGTGCAGCTATACCAGGCCAGGAGGCTGGGGTGCAGCTACACCAGGCCAGGGAGGCTGGGGTGAAGCTATACCCGGGCAGGGAGGCTGGGGTGCAGCTACACCAGGCCAGGGAGGCTGAGGGGTGCAGCTACACCAGGCCAGGGAGGCTGGGGTGCAGCTACACCAGGCCAGGGAGCCTGGGTGCAGCTATACCAGGCCAGGGGAGCCTGGGGTGCAGCTATACCCAGGGCAGGGAGCCTGGGGTGCAGCTACACCGGGTTAGAGAGGCTGGGGTGCAGCTACACCCGGGCAGGGAGGCTGGGGTGCAGCTACACCAGGCCAGGGAGGCTGGGGTGAAGCTATACCCGGTCAGGGAGGCTGGGGTGCAGCTATACCGGGTTAGAGAGCCTGGGGTGCAGCTACACCCGGGCAGGGAGCCTGGGGTGCAGCTACACCAGGCCAGGGAGCCTCGGGTGCAGCTACACCGGGTTAGGGAGGCTGGTGTGCAGCTATACCCGGGCAGGGAGCCTGGGGTGCAGCTATACCCGGGCAGGGAGCCTGGGGGTGCAGCTACACCGGGTTAGGGAGGCTGGGGTGCAGCTATACCCGGGCAGGGAGCCTGGGGTGCAGCTATCACCCGGGCAGGGAGGCTGGGGTGCAGCTACACCGGGTTAGGGAGGCTGGGGTGCAGCTATACCCGGCCAGGGAGGCTGGGGTGCAGCTATACCCGGTCAGGGAGGCTGGGGTGCAGCTACACCAGGCCAGGGAGGCTGGGGTGCAGCTATACCCGGGTCAGGGAGGCTGGGGTGGCAGCTATACCCGGGTCAGGGAGGCTGGGGAGTCAGCTATACCCGGGCAGAGAGCCTGGGGTGCAGCTATACCCGGCCAGGGAGGCTGGGGTGCAGCTATACCCGGCCAGGAGGCTGGGTGCAGCTATAACCGGTCAGGGAGCCTGGGTGCAGCTATACCCGGCCAGGAGGCTGGGGTGCAGCTATACCCGGTCAGGGAGGCTGGGGTGCAGCTATACCCGGGCAGGGAGCCTGGGGTG
Source organism: Chirona hameri (assembly GCA_036785665.1). Lineage (NCBI taxonomy): Eukaryota > Metazoa > Arthropoda > Thecostraca > Balanomorpha > Balanidae > Chirona > Chirona hameri. The sequence goes on from JAXIVJ010008687.1 coordinate 45,772, forward strand.
CAGCTATACCCGGCCAGGAGGCTGGGGTGCAGCTATACCCGGTCAGGGAGGCTGGGGTGCAGCTATACCCGGTCAGGGAGCCTGGGGTGCAGCTATACCCGGCCAGGGAGCCTGGGGTGCAGCTACACCAGGCCAGGGTGCCTGGGTGCAGCTACACCCGGCCGGGGAGCCTGGGTGCAGCTACACCAGGCCAGGAGCCTGGGGTGCAGCTACACCAGGCCAGGGAGCCTGGGTGCAGCTACACCGGGCCAGGGAGGCTGGGTGCAGCTATACCCGGGCAGGGAGCCTGGGGTGCAGCTACACCCGGGTTAGAGAGGCTGGGGTGCAGCTAGTACCCGGGCCAGGGAGGCTGGGGTTGCAGCTATACCCGGGCAGGGAGGCTGGGGGTGCAGCTATACCCGGGCAGGGAGCCTGGGGTGCAGCTACACCGGGTCAGGGAGGCTGGGGTGGCAGCTATACCGGGCCAGGGAGCCTGGGGTGCGAGCTACACCCGGCCAGGGAGGCTGGGGTGCAGCTATACCGGGCAGGAGCCTGGGGTTGCAGCTATACCCGGGCCAGGGAGCCTGGGGTGCAGCTATACCCGGGCAGGGAGCCTGGGGTGCAGCTACACCAGGCCAGGGAGCCTGGGGTGCAGCTACACCGGTGTAGGGAGGCTGCGGTGCGTGCAGAGACACCAGGCCAGGGAGCCTGGGGTGCAGCTACACGGGTTCAGGAGAGGCTGGGTGGCAGCTATACCCGGGCAGGGAGCCTGGGGTGCAGCTATACCCGGGTTAGAGAGCCTGGGGTGCAGCTATACCCGGCAGGGAGGCTGGGGTGCAGCTACACCAGGCCAGGGAGGCTGGGGTGCAGCTATACCCGGGCCAGGGAGCCTGGGGTGCAGCTATACACGGTTAGAGAGAGCTGGGGTGCAGCTATACCCGGGCAGGGAGCCTGGGGTGCAGCTATACCGGGTTAGAGAGCCTGGGGTGCAGCTATACCCGGCCAGGAGGCTGGGGTGCAGCTACACCAGGCCAGGGAGGCTGGGGTGCAGCTATACCGGGCAGGGGAGGCTGGTGTGCAGCTATACCCGGTCAGGGAGGCTGGGGTGCAGCGACACCAGGCCAGGGAGGCTGGGGTGCAGCTATACCCGGGCAGGGAGCCTGGGGTGCAGCTATACCCGGGCCAGGGAGGCTGGGGTGCAGGCTACACCAGGCCAGGGAGCCTGGGGTTGCAGCTATACCAGGCCAGGGAGCCTGGGGTGCAGCTACACCAGGCCAGGGAGGCTGGGGTGCAGCTACACTCCGGCCAAGGGAGCCTGGGGTGCAGCTACACCGGGTTAGGGAGGCTGGGGTGCAGCTATACCCGGCCAGGGAGGCTGGGGTGCAACTATACCCGGTCAGGAGCCTGGGGTGCAGCTATACCCGGGCAGGGAGGCTGGGGTGCAGCTACACCAGGCAGGGAGCCTGGGGTGCAGCTACCAGGGAGGCTGGGGAGCTGTGTTGGCATAGCAGCTGCAGAGCAACATTTCATTGTCAGTCTGGGTTTGGTTCAACAGATTAGGTATTTGCCGAGTGTTTTCAGTTCGTATTTTCACCAGTGCTGACATGTTGTTTTGTTGTGTATGTTCTGCGTACGAGCTTGAATGGTGGTAAAGATTGGGTACATAAATGACACTCTTCCTTCTTCTGGTTCTACTTTAAAAAACAACAACATTACAATTGAAGTGAGGCTTGTTTGATTAATTTAGTCTACCGTGTCACGTCACGTTTCCACTTTGCAGACTATGACATGTCGACTTTGAATCACTTGGGCATAATTTAACCTGACCTCCCTGTGTGTCTCCGTGTATCATACCTTGCAAACTTGGAAACCACATGGACACGATTAGCCTGACCTCCCTTTGTCTCTATGTATGTGTGACAGAATGTCGTCTATCTCTCTATCTCTCTCTCTCTCTCTGCTTCTGACAGGACTTTGGTATCGGCGGTGCGTTCCCCGAGTGTCACGTGGCGGCAGTACCCGCTGGGTATGGCGCCGACAAGGGCTCCTCCTCGTCTTCCTCCAACGTGCTGGCCGTCCAGCTGGACGCCCAGGGAAGGTCAAGTACGACGTGCTCGCCAGGCAGGGACACTCCAAGGACAAGGTGCGTCTGCGGCCGGGGTCGGCAGGGGGGGGGGGGGCTGGCTTTCTACTCTACTCTCACCTGGCATCTTATTGATCATAGATGGTAGAGTGATTGTACAATATGTTGGCTGCTGTAAGTTCAAGCGTGAACTTACATGGACGGATATATTTTCTTTGTGGTTTCCTGCTTAGTAATATATTCATCTAAATATCGGTGACGTTTTTCTCGTTTCTTTCTCGCTTTGCTGGTCAATGCGAACTTGAGCAGAGCGTCATGTTTTGTCTAAGTTCTGCTGTGTTCCAGCTATTCTAGTTGAACACTTTGCATAGCGCATGTGCCTGGCATGCAGCAGGTATTTCTGTTTCTGTTAAGGCAGTTCTGTGTTTGGGCGTGTTTTCCAGTGTTTGTGCCTGCCCTGTGAGTGTTTGTACACAGCGTTTGGACCTCTGATTCAGGTCGTGTACAGCAAGTACACGGACCTGCTTCCGAGCGAGGTTCTGGACGAGGACGAGGTTCAGCGTCCGGATGACGATGTTATCCGCTCGGCCACGGAACGCACCCAGCAGGCGCTGGAGAAGATCACCAACCAGAAGATCAGCGCCGCCATGCCCGTCCAGGTGAGAACGGACGGCCGGCTGGGTCGGATGGTAGTGCTGCAGGAGTGAGTGGTGTGAGTGGTAGTGAGTGCGTGAGTGGAGTGAGTGGTTGTGAGTGGTGTGAGTGGTGTGAGTGGTGTGAGTGGTGTGAGTGGTGTGAGTGGAGTGAGAGAGTGAGTGGAGTGAGGGAGTGAGTGGAGTGAGTGGAGTCGAGTGGTGTGAGTGGTGTGAGTGGTGGTGAGTGGAGTGAGTGGAGTGAGTGGAGTGAGTGGAGTGAGTGGCAGTGAGTGGTAGTGAGTGGAGTGCGTGGTGTGAGTGGAGTGAGTGAGTTAGTGTGTGAGTGGTGTGAGTGGTGTGAGTGGTGTCATTGGAGTGAGTGGATAGTGAGTCGGAGTGAGTGGCTGGGAGTGGAGTGGAGTGAGTGAGTGAGTGAGTGAGTGGAGATGCGTGAGTGAGTGAGTTGCAGTGAGTGTGGAGCTGAGTGGACGTGAGTGGCTGTGAGGTGCTGTGGTGGAGTGAGTCGGTGTGAGTGGTGTGAGTGGTGTGAGTGGTGTGAGTGGTCGTGAGTGCGATGTGAGTGGTGTGAGTGAGTGAGTGGACGTGAGTGGAGTAGTGTGACGTGGTGCGTGTGAGTGGCGGAGTGTGTTGGAGTGAGTGGAGTGAGTCGGTGAGTGGAGTTAGTGGTCGTGAGTGGCTATGTGCGTGGAGTGAGTCGTGTCAGTGAGAGAGTGAGTGGAGTGAGTGGGTGGAGTGGTGTGAGTGGCAGTGAGTGCAGTGAGTGCCGTGAGTGCAGTGAGTGCAGTGAGTGCGTGTGCTGCAGTGAGTGCAGTCGAGTGCGTGAGTCGAGTGAGTGCTGTGAGTGGTGTGAGTGCAGTGGCATGTGAGTGGCTGTGAGTGGATGTGAGTGGAGTGAGTGGTGAGTGAGTGGTGTGAGGGTGAGTGAGTGTGAGTTGAGTGGAGTGAGTGGAGTGAGTGGAGTGAGTGGATGTGAGTGGTGTGAGTGGTGTGTGGTGAGTGGTGGTGTGAGTGGTGTGAGTGGGTGAGTGGTGTGAGGTGGCTGTGAGTGGTGTGAGTGGTGTGAGTGAGTGGTGTGCGTTGAGTGGAGTGGTCGTGGAGTGAGGGGAGTGAGTGCGAGTGGAGTGGAGTGGGTGAGTGGTGTGAGTGGTAGTGAGTGGTGTGAGTGAGTGAGTGAGTGGAGTGAGTGGTGTGAGTCGGAGTGAGTGGCTGTGAGTGGTGTGAGTGGAGTGAGTGGTTGTGAGTGGTGTGAGTGGTGTGAGTGGTGTGAGTGGTGTGGAGTGGTTGTGAGTGGAGTGAGTGGTGTGAAGTGGTGTGAGTGGTAGTGAGTGGTGTGAGTGGACGTGAGTGGTGTGGCTAGTGGAGTGAGTGGAGGTGAGTGTGTGAGTGGTCGTGAGGTGGACATGGCACGTGAGTTGGTGGAGTGGAGTGAGTGGTGTGAGTGGTGTGTGTGGTGTGAGGCGTGGTAAGAGAGATGAGGCAGAGTGAGTGGACGTGAGTGGATTGGAGTGGAGTGAGTGCGAGTGCGTGGTCTGAGAGAGGGCAGTGTGAGTGGAGCTGAGAGTGAGTGGTGGAGTGAGTGAGTGGATTGAGGGAGTGAGTGGTGTCGTGGAGTGAGTGGAGTGAGAGTGCGAGTGGTGTGAGTGGATAGAGTGGTGGAGTGTGTGAGTGGAGTGAGTGGTGTGAGTGGTGTGAGTGGAGTGAGTGAGTGAGTGTGTGAGTGGTGTGAGTGGTGTGAGTGGAGTGAGTGGTGTGAGTGGGTGAGTGGTGTGGAGTGGTGTGAGTGGTGTGAGTGGAGTGAGTGGAGTGAGTGGAGTGAGTGGTGTGAGTGGTGTGAGTGGTGTGAGTGTGTGAGTGGTGTGAGTGAGTGAGAGTGGTGTGAGTGGAGGAGTGTGTGAGTGGTGTGAGTGGTGTGAGTGGTGTGAGTGGTGTGAGTGGTGTGAGTGAGTGTGTGAGTGGTGTGAGTGAGTGGAGTGAGTGGAGTGAGTGAGTGAGTGTGAGTGGAGTGAGTGGTGTGAGTGGTGCGAGTGGTGAGAGTGTGCATGGAGTGAGTGGTGTGAGTGGTGTGCTGGTGTGAGTGTGTGAGTGGCTGTGAGTGGTGTGAGTGGAGTGAGTGGTGTGAGTGAGTGAGTGGAGTGAGTGGAGTGAGTGGCGTGAGTGGTGTGAGTGGTGTGGAGGTTTGTGAGTGGAGTGAGTGGTGTAGTGGTGTGAGTGGAGTAGTGCGTGATTGGAGTGAGTGGTGTGCGTGGAGTGAGTGGTGGAGCGGAGTGAGTGGAGGAGTCGAGTGAGTAGTGAGGTGTGAGTGGAGTGAGTGGAGTGAGGTGTGAGTGTGCGAGTGGTGCGAGTGGTGCGAGTGGTGCGAGTGGAGTGAGTGTGTGAGTGGACGTGAGTGGTGTGAGTGGAGTGAGTGGTGTCATTGAGTGAGTGGAGTGAGTGGAAGTGAGTGGAGTGAGTGGAGTGAGTGGAGTGAGTGAGTGAGTGGAGTGAGTGGATGTGAGTGTGTGTGAGTGGTGTGAGTGGAGTGAGTGGAGTGAGTGGTGTGAGTGGTGTGAGTGGTGTGAGTGGAGTGAGTGGAGTGAGTGGTGTCATTGGAGTGAGTGGAGTGAGTGGAGTGAGTGGAGTGAGTGGTGTGAGTGGTGTGAGTGGAGTGAGTGGTGTGAGTGGTGTGAGTGGTGTGAGTGGTGTGAGTGGAGTGAGTGGAGTGAGGGAGTGAGTGGTGTGAGTGGTGTGAGTGGTGTGATTGGTGTGAGTGGTGTGAGTGGTGTGAGTGGAGTGAGTGGTGTGAGTGGAGTGAGTGGTGCGAGTGGTGCGAGTGGTGTGAGTGGTGTCATTGTAGTGAGTGGAGTGAGTGGAGTGAGTGGAGTGAGTGGAGTGAGTGGAGTGAGTGAGTGGAGTGGAGTGAGAGTGAGTGGAGTGAGTGGAGTGAGTGGAGTGAGTGGAGTGAGTGGAGTGGAGTGGAGTGAGTGGAGTGAGTGGAGTGAGTGGAGTGAGTGGAGTGAGTGAGTGAGTGGAGTGAGTTGGAGTGAGTGGAGTGAGTGGAGTGAGTGGAAGTGAGTGGAGTGAGTGGAGTGAGTGGTGTGAGTGGTGTGAGTGGTGTGAGTGGTGTGAGTGGTGTGAGTGGTGTGAGTGGTGTGAGTGGTGTGAGTGGAGTGAGTGGAGTGAGTGGAGTGAGTGGTGTGAGTGAGTGAGTGGAGTGAGTGGTGTCATTGGAGTGAGTGGAGTGAGTGGTGTGAGTGGTGTGAGTGGTGTGAGTGGTGTGAGTGGTGTGAGTGGTGTGAGTGGTGTGAGTGTGTGAGTGTGGAGTGGTGAGTGTGTGAGTGGTGTGAGTGGAGTGAGTGGTGTGAGTGGTGTGAGTGGTGTGAGTGGTGTGAGTGGAGTGAGTTGTGTGAGTGGAGTGAGTGGTGTGAGTGGTGTGAGTGGTGTGAGTGGTGTGAGTGGAGTGAGTGGTGTGAGTGGACGTGAGTGGAGTGAGTGGAGTGAGTGGAGTGAGTGGCGGGTGCAGTCCGGATGGGTGGTGTGAGTGGAGTGAGTGGTGTGAGTGGAGTGAGTGGAGTGAATGGAGTGAGTGGTGTGAGTGGTGTGAGTGGTGTGAGTGGATGTGAGTGGATGAGTGGAGTGAATGGAGTGAGTGGTGTGAGTGGTGTGAGTGGTGTGAGTGGTGTGAGTGGTGTGAGTGGTGTGAGTGGTGTGAGTGGTGTGAGTGGTGTGAGTGGTGTGAGTGGTGTGAGTGGTGTGAGTGGTGTGAGTGGTGTGAGTGGTGTGAGTGGTGTGAGTGGTGTGAGTGGTGTGAGTGGTGTGAGTGGTGTGAGTGGTGTGAGTGGAGTGAGTGGTGCGAGTGGTGTGAGTGGTGTCATTGGAGTGAGTGGAGTGAGTGGAGTGAGTGGAGTGAGTGAGTGGAGTGAGTGGAGTGAGTGGAGTGAGTGGAGTGAGTGGAGTGAGTGGAGTGAGTGGAGTGAGTGGAGTGAGTGGAGTGAGTGGAGTGAGTGAGTGAGTGGAGTGAGTGAGAGAGTGGAGTGAGTGGAGTGAGTGGAGTGAGTGGAGTGAGTGGAGTGAGTGAGTGAGTGGAGTGAGTGGAGTGAGTGGAGTGAGTGGTGTGAGTGGAGTGAGTGGAGTGAGTGGTGTGAGTGGAGTGAGTGGTGTCATTGGAGTGAGTGGTGTCATTGGAGTGAGTGAGTGAGTGGTGTGAGTGGTGTGAGTGGTGTGAGTGGTGTGAGTGGTGTGAGTGGTGTGAGTGGTGTGAGTGGTGTGAGTGGTGTGAGTGGTGTGAGTGGTGTGAGTGGCTGTGAGTGGAGTGAGTGAGTGGTGTGAGTGGTGTGAGTGGTGTGAGTGGAGTGAGTGGAGTGAGTGGGTGAGTGGCGGGTGCAGTCCGGATGGGTGGTGTTGACAAACGTGAGTGTCATGGACGGGTCGCTGGATGCGCTCGGCGCACCTGCGGACCTGCAGCAGCTCTGCGCCCGGCTGGCTGTAAGTGGTTAAGTGGTTATTGGCTCTGCATTGCCCACTGGTCCTGGTCGACCAGTGTTCCCCGCCACGGTCAGCAATGGGTCAATGACTGACAGACCGCCCGTCTGTCTCCCCCTTGACACCCACTGTGACCCTGACCTCTGTCACTGTGACCTGGCCTCTGTCACTGTGCCCCTGACCTCTGTCACTGTGACCCTGACCCCTGACCTCTGACCCTGTGACCCTGGCCGCCGTTCCACTGTGGCCCTGACCTCTGTCACTGTGACCCTGACCCCTGACCTCTGACCCTGTGATCCTGACCCCTGACCTCTGACCCTGTGACCCTGGCCTCTGACCCTGTGACCCTGACCTCTGACCCTGTGACCCTGACCTCTGCCCATGTGACCCTGACCTCTGACCCTGTGACCCTGACCTCCTGACCCTGTGACCCTGACCTCTGACCCTGTGACCCTGACCTCTGACCCTGTGACCTGGCACCTGACCTCTTGACACTGTAACCCTGCCCCTGACCTCTGACACTGTGACCCTGACCCCTGGCCCCTGCCACTGTGACCCTGACCTCTGACCCTTGTGTCCCTGACCCCTGACCTCTTGACAATGTGACCCTGCCCCTGACCTCTGACCCTGTGACCCTGCCCCTGACCTCTGACACTGTGACCCTGGCCCCTGACCTCTGACACCTGTGACCCTGACCTCTGACACTGTGACCTGACCTCTGACACTGTGACCCTGACCTCTGACACTGTGACCCTGACCTCTGACCCTGTGACCCTGCCCCTGACCTCTGACACTATGACCCTGACCCTGTCCCTGACCTCTGACCACTGACCTCTGACCCTGACCTCCTCGACACTGTGACCCTGACCTCTGACCTCTGACCCTGTGACCCTGCCCCTGACCCCTGACACTGTAACCCTGGCCCCTGACCTCTGACCCTGTGTTCCCAGGCGGCGGAGAAGAAGGCGCCTGCCCAGTACATCCGCTACACGCCTTCTCAGCAGGGCCTGGCCTTCACTCGGGCGCCAAGCAGCGCGTCATTCGTATGGTCGAGATGCAGAAGGACCCGATGGAGCCGCCCAAGTTCAAGTAGGTGTCGCCAGGTGACAGGCGGGTCTGGGGGGGGGGGGGGGGGGGCTTTGTACGACAGAGACCCGGGAAATAAGACATAATAATCCGTATGTAGACTGCACAGAACCTTAAAGGAATAGTCACCTTTAAATTTGTCTTGAAATTTGGCTATACGGGGTATTTCGAGCTGAAAACAACGAATATAGCAGTTGTTTTGCGATAGATTGATATCGTCGAAAAATGGCATGTTTCTCTTTTCTCCTTCATGCGCCATAACACACTTCATGACCATGTATGACGTCATGCATATGGTAGCTTGGACTATGGAAACTATTGCACACAATCACGACTGACTTTAGGCAGTAT
>JAXIVJ010008688.1:0-54373 GCA_036785665.1 Chirona hameri
AAGTGTCACAGTGGCGTGAAGGCGTACCAGTGCCATGTGTGCTCGGCCCGGTACTTAACACGGGCAAACCTCACCATGCACATGCGGACTCACACGGGGGAGCGGCCGTACGGCTGCTCCTCCTGCTCGGCCCGGTCGTTACACGGTCAAACCTCACCACACACATGCGGACTCACACGGGGGAGCGGCCGTACGGCTGCTCCTCCTGCTCGGCCCGGTTCGGTACACGGTCAAACCTCACCACACACATGCGGACTCACACGGGGGAGCGGCCGTACGGCTGCTCTTTCTGCCCGGCCCGGTTCTTGCATTCGTGGGGCCTGAAGCATCACGTCATCTGCCGCCATACACACGACTACAAACACATGTGTGACCGGTGTGGAAAAGGCTTCGTTTTCCCCAGTAAACTGCGGAAGCATGTAGAGAAGTGCTCAGCTGTCAACTGATGTACACAATGACGTGATGCGGATTGGCCTATTGAGACACTGACGGTATTAATTATTGCATGCCGTAGCATGACTTTAATGTAGTGTTTATTGTTTGCGTCGTTTGGTCACCAGCTCGGTCCAGTAACTGTTCATACTCTGTGACCGATGTGTATTGATATATTATTGAGACGTCAGGCTATACAATCAACTTAGCCCGTATCTGCAATGTATATACGTTATTAGAATGACATTCGATGAAATGCTATTGGCGTTTTAACCTGCGCACTGGAGGGGTTTGCGCCAAACAAGAACTGCACAGGGGGGATGGTGATTTCTTCCGCCCCCTCCCCCCCCGTGAGATCTCGAAAACTACGCTACGTAGCGGCAAGCGGAATACGGCGTTTGATAGCTTGATACAAGTTCTATCGAAAGTATTTCAGTATTTTTTTTAATCAGGTCAAATTGTGGTCACCACAGGTCCATCAAAGGTCAACGGCAAAACGCGATCACCAACCATTGAAATTTGCAATCGACAATGAGTCCTCAAATTTGATTTCAGGTCAATATTTGAGGCTCCAGAGGTAAAAGGTGTGAAAATGCTGTTTTTTGGCAAAACTGTTTTTCGCTAATAACGTTTCACCTACACACACAGTGCCACCCCAAAAGTATATAAATTGACACCTATGGTCCACGCCAATATCGAACCGACGCGACGAGGGGCGGGTATTGGTCCAAGATCTCCAAAGCTACGCTAGGTAGATGTAAACGGTGTTTTACTGGTCTTAAAGGGAATAGTTCACCTTTAACATGGGGTTTTGGACTGAGATATCAGATTTGTAGAGCAGATCTAAAAATGGTTTTTGGTGAAAGAATTACCTCTCTACGTTAAGTAATTTCGACACGGGACTAGTGGGCCCGATTTCATTCGCTGTTCCGGGCCACGATCGGGGAATGAATGCTCGCCACTCGCCGCCGGAGGCAGGTACACCCTCTGGCACGTAGTCTCTGGTCACGACGCCTCGTTAATATCCGTTCAGCCGCTCGGGCGGCGCGGCGGCCCCTTGTCAGAGACTGTACTTGGAGTCAGGCGGAGCGGGGCGGAGCCAGAACGCCAGCTGCTGTCGTACGATTTCTCGTGAAATAGAAAGAGAAACTTACTTCTTTCTCCACATATATCCATCAGTTGTCCAAACCAAAGTCATATTCATAGTTTTGAGCTCAAGATGCACCTAATGGTTGAACTACAAGACAACTTTCAAGGTGACCTATTCCCTTTAAGTTGAAAGCATGCTTCACTAGGCCTGTTTACATAGCATACAAATCCTCCCAACACCTGGGAAAAAATATTTCCTAGGAATTGAGAAGTTTGTTTTTTCTAGTGAAATGTCCCTAGATTTGACTATCTACTTGCTTACGCGTGTAGTTGAATGCTTCGCATTGATCTCGAGGAAACACTACGAAAAACCGCCTTTGTCTATGGTGCCGCTATATTAACACGTAAAACCTGAATAATAATGATAAACACGAGATTAGTAAACGCACACAAACTCCCATTTGTTTTACGTCATTGGAACATGGTCATAATAACTCACAAATAATTTGCCCGCCCCTGTAGCTCAGTTAGGAGAACGCTGAACTTCTGACCTCACCCGGTAGTGGCAGCCCGGGATCGAGTCGCTTCGGCGCTCGCTATTAGCCCCTGACTGGGATGGCCTGTGGCCGGTGGCAGCGGTCACACTCAAGGTCAGTTGACGACAGAGGGCGGGGCGGGACCGTGTCCAGGTATGTCGGGCGCGTAAACCTTTCGCTTCTAAATTCTGCCGGACGCCAGGAATTGCTTGATAGGGTGGTGGGGGTCAGCGCCTGCGCAACAAGGAATTACGCAACAAGGATTCGGCCCCCCCCCCCCTCATGTTTTTCGCAGATATCCCCAGACGGCTGGGAGCAGGCCAATGAAATTTTGGGATTTTTCATAGAATTGAATACCGCTTTTGGAGTCAAAATTTTGAGTTCTTAACCTGAACAGAGGCGGTTCCAGGGCACAGTTTTGGGTGGGTTCGGAGGCGACATTTGGCGATAATACGGAAATGCGATCTTCACGGTTTCTCCTAACTTCCTCAAGTATGAAGGAGTTACATCGGTTTACGGTGATTGCAACAAGTGCAAATTAGTTGATGTTATTGAAATATCATAACAATTGCATAGCAGAGGCGGTTTCAGGGGCTTGAAAGGGGGGGGGGGTTCCAGGAAGTATTCAATGTTTGGCGGGAAGCCAATAGAGCGATGTAAGGGACATTTATAGCTATCGAGATGTAAAAGATAGCTTCTGCTTCCATTATTTGCATAATTTATTACATATAGAGTTTCATGGGCGTGTTCAGGTACATGAAAAGGGGGGGGTGACTGACATGGTGATGACGATATGCCAGCGATAACGGCGCAATAGACGTTTGGCTTATAATGATATATGCACATATGAGGCCAGAAAGGAAATAAAGTCATTTTTTTTGTTTGCAGAGGCGCGCTCAGGAATGGAAAAAAGGGGTCATATTAACTTGAAAATTTAAAAGGTTATCCTAAGAATATGACAAACATATTCGATGTAATTTTTCGCCACATAATGGCGTCTCAATTCTCCCGAAACAAACCAAAGACCTTACGTAAACAGTTTGAGTTGTAACCGAGGTGGATGGAGAAACAGTTGGTGCATCAGATGGTGTGATTTATTTTTGGAGACTGTCCATTGTCAATTGGGACTAGGTGTTTTTTTTTTATAGTGAAATGTCAAAAATGGTATCAATTGTTTATCCTTAAAGGGAATGTTTCACCTTTCTATTGGTTTTGAACTGAGATAGAGAACTGATATTGGGACTGAGAACTGATATTATCTTTTGCCGTTATTGAAATGTCGAAAATACTAAGGTAATTTTCCCAAAAACTTAGCCGTTTTTAAGCAATTCAATTGATAGTTTGCAACATGGGGTATAGGCTAGTGCCGCCGCTCATTGGCTGCCGGCAACCTTTTCAGCCAATCCCACTGTGTCAGCCAATCAGCGGCGGTCTATAGCTCAATAATTACGTCATCATCCCAATTTGTATAAAGTTAAGTGACTTTTCGGGGAAAAAAAATATCACCATCGTTTTCAGTAGCACTTGCGTCATATTTTCGACTACAACCAGCGTATATTTGTCAACTTTCAGAAAGGTGAAACATTCCCTTTAAGTACAGTGCCTATGACAAGTTTCGCCTCTTTGCATACAAAAATTGACGAGTCACTAAATTGATGTTTTGGCCTAGTGCCAGCAACTGATATTTTCCTGATTTGTAGGATAAGGTTGGATATCTACGTTATACAAAGATAGTCAAAGTATGCTGCTATTCTTCATGTTTTATTTCATTACCATGGCGTGAGGGTGGTGCCCATTCATAGGCGTAGGAACAGGGGGGGGGGGCGCCGGAAGGGAACATGGCCCACCCACTCTTCGGCCATTTTTTGTCTAACATATTTTATTTTGCTTGGTGAGGAAATGTTTGATGGCAAAGGCGAGCGCTAGGATTTAATCGTTTGTTCAATTAATCGAGTCTTTCCGTCCGGCAACCCAACCTGTGTCAACTGCTGATCGATCCGGCACGTCGGTTATGACTTGATTGATTGGTGTGATTGGTTCTTGAATAATGATTGTTCCTTGTGTGCTGATTACCGAGATCAGATGTGAAGTTCAGTCACCGGCAGCGGCGGGCATACACTATGCCCTATGGCTGAACTCTGAATCATGTGTATTGTGTAGTGTACTGCATTCCATTTGTATTTGTATTTTCGCTTTAATTGTTTTTCCGCACGCAGCTCACATGCGTTGTACGTACCCACACTCACCTGTGGTACCGTACGCAGGTGCATACGTTGCTGTTTGGTTTTCTGACTCGTCGCGTGCGTTAGCCGTTTAGTATGTAGATATTAATCCGTATGCGGTATTCCCCCACTTCGTTCTGACGCTGAGTGCACTGGTCGCGCCCAGTCGCGCCTCAGTCGCGTTTGTTAATGTATTTGCGCCGCCCGTACATACATACGTACACATACGTTCTCAACATTGTACGTGATTTATCAGTGACAATACATGTGCCAGATTCGACACCTATTTCCCATTTATACCGGACCGCGTAAAGGATTAAAAGGTATCTGTTTTCTTCGGCCAGTTGTATTTGTGCAATAAGTTTATATTTTTATATAGTTATCATGTGCTGTTCTTTACCTTTTCCCATAGGAAGTAAGTAATACGACATTTGCTACGAAAAAGAAACCACATCACGATCACATGCTTCATTGCAACACGGTATTCCCGCCTTAAATCGTATAATTCCAATGTCTTTTCGTAGTGACTTATTCACATTGAATAGATGAGGACGAACTCTTGAACACAGGATTCGGTTGTTTGTTCTTGAGCAGTGGAGCATGACAGACAGGCAACGGATAGTTCGCAAGAATGCAGGAGGCAGCATTCAATAGACGCAATCTGGAACATAGGACATTACCGAGGGCGACGCCTTTCGGGGTGTCGCGGACCGAAGGTTGTTTTTAAAATGTGTTCTCGAGAATTTGAAAGTAGAGGACCCTTTCAAAACGGCAGCACGTGCGTCCTTGTGACCCACACATCGTCTCACGTGGTCATAGCAAGCACTGTCGCAGAGTAAGCTTAGAAATCACCCGTGAAACATTGTGTTATCCGACTGGAATTCGAACCCACGACCCTTCCATTAGTGAGTCTCTTTCTCAAAAGACTCTTATGTTACCCCAACCACACTTGGCACAAGATATCCGGTGGGATATGGCAGTTAGGATCTCGAGAAGTTGGATTTTGCGAAATGTTTTGAAATTTTAAAGAAACCCACAAAAATATCCATAAAGGAGGACCCCGAGCAAAACAACTATGTGACGTGCAGATTGCCCGTCGGCCACTTACTCGTGTTGCACAACGGCAATGGCCTCCCATTGTAACAAAAGGTCGCTGTGGTCTGCAGGCTGCACCTATCCGGCTATGGGCAAAATACATCATCCTTGAAAATATCCCAAATGGAGGAGCCCCGGTGATACGAAACCAGCACTTGCGCGGCTGATACCCTCCCACTTACCCTCCTGAAGCTACCGATACCCGTTTCGGAGCACTGCAATGCACCAGGGCCACTGCAGGGCTGACCAAGTGGCCCATTGTCGAAAAATCGGGGTTCGGGGACATATTGAAGGTCACGTGGCAAGTGAATTCGAGTTTGTCCAGGGTAGGCACCACCCGGCATGTGGGTATTCACCAATAGCTGTCATTCAGAAAATTTAGAGAAAATGTATCGATTTATTTTTGCGCTAGGAGCCATCTTAGTTTGGCCCCATTATAAGTCTATGGGAAATGGCACGTGCCTGCCGCCCGCGCTTCGAAGTTTTCCCACACTAGCGGACCCTGCCATCATCTAGATCCCCGTGAGTGAGCGATATGCTGAAAATTTCGGAGAAATTTATCGAGCCGTTTTCCAGAGCACCAACTTTTACCGATTTCAGACACGAATCGGAAAACAAAGCCCGGAGAATTGCTCAGATTGGTTTTCTATAGAAAAACACAATTATAAAGAATAGTGTTATTTTCAATATAGAACAACAACCTTCGGTTACCGATGTATGTACATGATGTTCATGACATTGTCACGCTTTTAACACATGCTAGTTTTAAATTATCGGAACAGGTGTTTGTTTTTATAAAATACACAGCAAACTGACTGCCCGAACTTTGAAGCTTCGATTGTTGGGTTATTATCAAGAAAATGTTATACTCAATATCGACCTCTTTCCGGAATAGTGGCGTCCTCTCAGCATTCATCACACTCTTGCAAAAAAAAAACAATTTCAGGACACTGGTGGAGCCCCTTCTGCAGGCCTCGGCGCAGCCGGAAAACTGCACCTAGTATATATACTGCATTTCCGCTCAATAGATGGCGCTGCGAGCGGGTGCCTTAAAATCCTTACGGGAAATGCGGAGAAACAGCTTCAATGTATATGAAAACTTTATGAAAATCACTAGGACTGTCAAACAGCATACGGATAATTCGAAATTATATTTTCAAAAAACGTTTTTTTTTACTCATGCCAAAATGTACGATATTGACGAAACAATGGCAAAAGTGTCCCTTAACCCTATTCCCTGCGGGCGGCCAGAATTACGTTAACTTGCGGGGGGCCGATTCTGCCTCCCCCCAGAGATCTCGAGAACCGCTCGGTCAATTTCGATGGGGAAAGCGCCATTCGATGCGTCATGACAAGATCTTTTTGGACCCCGACATTTTTGTTTTGTTCAAAAATGGAGGGCCAGGGGGCAAAAAAACGACAATTTGTTTGTGTTTTTTGAAAGGTCATTGCAGCCATGCGGCTCGACCGATTTTCATGCCCCAAACGTTTTTGAGCTTCAAATGTACTGGTCTTTAACCCTATTTGTAACAGGCTCCTTGCTACCCCTATTTGTAACAGGGGGAGGGGTGGGGGCGGATTCCGCCCCCCCCCCCCCGGAGATCTCGAGATCTACCCGTCCTATTGTTAAAAATGAAACGGTGTTTGGTTCCCCTCAACACGATCTACATTTATAAATAATAAAAAAATATAAATTTTTGATAGGGGGCAACAGGGGGGGCAAAAACCCACAAATTTTAGTGGTATTTTTGATCCAACATAGCTTCCATGTTTATCGACCGATTTTAACACAATTAATACGAATCGATAGACATTGAATTGGAAATTGATATATAACAGTGGCGTTTCAAAATTAAAAATCATAGGCGTGTGCAGGTCACTCCATATGGGGGTGAAGTAAATGCGTAATAAAACCATTTTTTGATGTGTTTTTTTAATAAATGAAATGGTATGTGATTGTGACATTAGACAAAACAGTTAATCATATTTTTTGCCATAGGCGGTACCAGGTTAGTGAAAAAGGGGGGTAAAATTGGAAAAAAATATTAACCGCAGACAAGTTGCTACCCAGCACTATAAATATGTTTCTGATCGTAGATAGTTCCTTTTTGCATGTTGCACTTCATCATAGGCGTATCCAGGATCCAAACTGGGGCGGCTCAATACCTTTTGATAAGTATATTATCCGCTATTATGATACTAACTAGTCAACAGTGACTATTTCACTTACAACTTCAATTAACATTGCTTACCCCCCCCCCCCTTTTACCCTACCTGGACTCGCCTATTATCGTATAATCGTTCGTAGAGTAGCCTGTGGTGCGTGTCTCATCCGAAAACTACAGTATGTTATGTCAATGTACGCCCATGCCTCTTAGTTTCCTTGCAATAATATGACCCCCTTTCTTCCATTCCTGAGCGCGCCTCTGCAAGAAAATGACTTTATTCCCTTTTCTGGCCTCATATGTGCATATATCATTATAAGCTAACCGTCTATTGCGCCGTTATCGCTGGCATATCGTCATCACCAAGACAGTCACCCCCCTTTTCATGTGCCACACGCCCCTGAAACTCTATATGTAATAAATTATGCAAATAATGGAAGCAGAAGCTATCTTTTACATCTTCATAACTATAAATGCCCCTTACATTGCTCTATTTACTTCCCGCCAAGCATTGCATAGTTCCTGGACCCCCCCCCCCCCCTTTTCAAGCCCCTGAAACCGCCTCTGCCATGTAATTTGTATGATATTTCATTAACATCTTAATTTTCACTTGTTGCAATCACCTTGAACCGATGTAACTCCTTCATACTTGAGGCAGTTAGGAAGAAACCGTGAAGATCGCATTTCCGTATTATCGCCAAATGTCGCCTCCGAACCCACCCAAAACTGTACCCTGGAACCGCCTCTGTTCAGGTTAAGAATTCAAAATTTTGACTCCAAATGCGGTATTCAGTTCAATGAAAAGTCCCAAAATTTCATGGGCCTGCTCCCAGCCGTTCTAGAGATATCTGCGAAAAACATGGGGGGGGGGCGGAATCCGCCCCCCCCCCCTGTTACAAATAGGGTTAACCCGCGCCCTGCAGGGGGTTGATTTCCGCCCCCCCCCCCTCAGGTTTTTCAAAGATAGCCGCCGCCGGGTTTTGACACACCTGTTAGGACATCAATTGCGCACACTGTAAAAAATATAACCTCAGGTCATCTCACGTCAGGTCACCAGACCAGGTGAAGTGACCCCACCTCCAAAAATGTTTGCAGTTGTGCCAAAGCCAGAGTTTTTCACCGATCAGTTTGAAACTTACAGGATGTCATGAGGGCATACGTACTTACAATTCGTTTATCTTGGAATTTTGATATCGGTGACTTAAGGTCAGGTCAATTTCGTATCCTCCCATAATAAGTCAATGGGGAAATATACAAATGTTTCCTATTTCAAGGATATGCATGATATTAGTCCAATAACTTCAGGATCATGTTATTATAGGATAATCCTGATCATCCAAGTGTAATTTTGTTCAGTGACCCCTATTAGGTCATTTGAGGTCATGCGAGGTCACCATCACTTTTTTTGTCAATAACTCCCGACATAATGAAGATAGAGAAATAAAACAGACATCAAGATGTTTTTCTCGTCGAGATACGTCTTCCCATATGCAACATGCCCTACTTGGGTCACCACTTGACCTTGACCTGAGGCCAAATTTTTGAGTTGACTTAACAAGGTCACCATGTATATCATTCAAAGCGCCTTGACGAGATAAACACAATGGCGTAAACAGTTTTCCGTTATCTTTATTAAGTAAATAGTTTTAATAGCAAAAACGATTTAGCAAAACAAAATGATTTTTTTCTTTCTGACCTCTGGAGCCTCAAATATTGACCTGATATCAAATCTGAGGACACCTGAGCGATTGCAAATTGTACTGGCTGGCGTTTGCTTTTTTCTGTTTGTTTCTAACTAGCATCGTTTCTGAGATATATGGGAATTTCTGGAGCGATGTCCTAAAACAGGAAAAAATGGAACATTTGACCTTTGATGACCTCTGGTGAGCTCAATTTTGACCTGATCTAAAAGAACGCTGAAATACTTTCGATAGAATATGTATCAAGCTATCAAATGCCTTTTTCCGCTTCTCGCTATGTAGCGTAGTTTTCGAGATCCCAGGTGGGGGCGGAAATCAACCCCCCCCCCCCCTTCAGTTCGTGTTCGGCGCAAAGCCCCTGCAGTGCGCGGGTTAAAGGAAATAGTTCACCTTCAACATGGGATTTTGAACTGAAATAGCAGTTTTGTAGCCCGTGTTGAGAAATCCTTATCTGCAACTTTTCTTGGCTGAAAAGACTGCAGCCGAAGATATTTGACTTTTTAGCGAAGGAATGCGGCGCATATATGATATACCGTGCCGTCTGAGAGTGCCAGCACTACCAGGGCGCATGCGCAGACCAATAACGCACACCATAACATCAATAATTTACGACCTTCTGTCCTGAATTAACGCGATGTAGGACCATTTTTGAAAAGAAAAAAAGAAACTATATTACAAAATATAATAAAATCGTGTTCTGAAAAATTTCCGAAGGTGAACTATTTCCTTTAATATATCAAAAGATACAAAACAAAATAAACAATCATAGTCGTATTCAGGGAATGTAAAATGGGGGGTTTTCTGGAGAACAAAATGTGCTGTTCGTGATTGTTTGGGACGTCATGAACGTCACATGTGGGCATTATATGCTGTAATTTGTTAAATTTGATATATTGCGCATAGGCGGATCCAGGAAAAAAAACATGGGGGCACCATGTGCGTAACGCTTTTATCATCTTACTAATTTTAAGTTGGACCTAATTTGAGGGTGGGTATCGCCTCCCATTTGTTTATCCTGAGTGCGTCTCTGCCCCAAAAATATGTACAATCCCAGTATCTATGATGCATATTGCATTGGAATTGTTTCTGACGCGTGTATTGCACTGCAAACCACGAAGGAGGTATGCGCTGCAAAACCGAATTCGTAACACCCTCCCCAAAACAGGAGCCTGGAACCGCTTCTGCTGGACCTATTTTTTTAAAATTTTGGCAACACGCGCCATTCAATTTTGGGAAAACTCACAAAGTTTCAGGACGCTAGGCTTAACGGTTTAGAAGCGGCAAGTGAAAAACTACCGGGGGCAGAATCTGCCTCCCCGCAGGGAATAGGGTTAACGGGAATGTTTCACCTTTCTGAAAGTTGTCAAATATATGCTGGTTGTAGTCGAAAATATGTAGTAAGTGCTGCTGAAAACGATGGTGATATTTCTTCTCTCCAAAAGTCACTTAACTTTATTTAAAAAAATATTTTTTTTTAAAAAAATGGGATGATGTCGTCATTATTGAGCTATAAACCGCGCTGATTGGCTGACAAAGTGGGATTGGCGGGAAAAGTCGCTGTCAGCCAATCAGCGGCGGTACTAGCCTAGACCCCATTTTGTAAACTATAAATTGAATTGCTTAAAAACAGCTAAGTTTTGGGGGGAATGACCTTAGTGAGTATTTTCGATATTTCAATAACTGTCAAAGATAATGGCTATCTCAGTTCAAAACCAATACAAAGGTGAAACATTCCCTTTAAAAGGAGCCAGTTGGCACCTCAAGATTTGATTGAGAAAATGAAAAAAATCATGTAAGCTTGTAATATAATAGTGCATGATAATTTCACTATTAATCTTAAATATGTTTTTTATGACCCGGCCTAGTCACCATGTCACGTCAAGTGGTCCCACCTCCAAATAATTGTGTGGTCGAGTCACAGCCACAGTGTGTTACTGAGCGAGGTGGCACTTACATGATTTAATCAGGCCATATGTATCTACAATTTTGATTTGTCGGATTTTATTTATATCGGTCAGTTGAGGTCAGGTCGATATCGTGACCTCCCCAATATAAGTCAACGGGTAATATGTGAATGCTTCCTGTTTTAGGTGAAAACACTTTAGATCAGACGAATTGTTTCAATTACATGTTATGTTAGCTCATTATTGATGACCCAAGCACAATTGTTATCAGTGACTGCCATAAGGTCAGCTGGTCAGCTGGGGTTACCTTAGGTCACCACCACTTCCTTCCAATAACTCTTTAATGTCAGATGGAAACGTGAGACCGACAGCACTGTGTTTATCTCGTCTATTGACCTGATCTAAAAATGGAATACACCCAGGCATTAAGCAATGACAACTTGAATACTTTTCCCTTTATTTGCAGCTTGTTCCTGTTAATAGCTATCGCAGTAGCTGAGACATTTTGGTGGTTTCTGGAGCCAATTGCTAAAACTTACAATATTGACCTTTGGTGTGATGTGATGTGTGAAACACACACATGCCCAGAGCCTATAAGTGGGCTCTGGGCCTGTGGTTGTTCTGTTGAAAATACGCAATACACAATTGATGACCGCTGGTAGTGACCTCAATATTGACCTGCACCAAAAATAACCGAAATAATTTCGACATGAATTTAGAAGAGCTATCAACGGCATTTTTGCATTCTCCCTAATCCCCATTGGAGCGGAGTTCGAGGGGGGGGGGGGTCAGATGCCTCCCCTGGCACATCTAATCTGGCCCAAGCACCGCCAGGGCGCGGGTTAAGAACTGCTTTAAAACAAATTATTCCTTGTATAAGCAGCTTAGATATTCCTTCATGAAATGTATTAATTTGCCACCGATTTTGTTGTATTGGTAAAGCTATGGCGTCTGTGGACACCTTCGCTCCGTTCCTGTTCGGTCCCCCAATCGTTTACAAAATCGACCTCGCAGGTGTGGACCTTCGATGATGGGCGTGTTTATATTTATAATTTTTATTCAGCTTCATTACTGTATTATTCAACTATGGTATTTATATTTTACACTTATGTTTGTCATTGTCACACTTAACCCTATTAACGGCAGGGGGGGGGGGGCAGATTTTGCCCACCCATCAGTTTTTTCCTCAGTTATCTCCGGAACGGCTTGGAGCAGACCCATGCAATTTTGGAACTTTTCCTAGAAATGAGTTCCGCATATGGAGTCAAAATTTTGAGTTCCTAACCTTAACCAAGGCGGTCCCAGGGCCCGTTTTTTTTCGGCGACATTAGGCGATAATACGGAGATGCTATATTCACGGCTTCTTCCTAACTGCCTGCAGTATAATAGAGTTACATAGGTGTATGGTGATTGAAAACAGTGCAAATAAGTTGATGTTAGTGAATTATAATACATATTGCACGGCAGAGGTGGTTTCAGGGACTTGAAAAAGGGAGGTTGACAGGAAGTTACTTCTTTATATATTTTGCCTCCCTTTTCGCTAAGCTGGCGCCGCCTATGGATACAAATATGCTTTATAACTTTTGTGTCTGATGTCACAATAATGCACCATTTCATTTATCCAAAATATATAACAAAAGTCGGTTTTATTACGCACTTATTGCACCCCCATATTTAGTGACCTGCAAACGCCTCTGATTTTTGAATTTTCAAAAGTCACCATCATATATCAATCCCCAATTCAATATATGTGGATCATCATTAGTTGCGTTCAAATTGGTTGATAAACATGGCAGCTATGGTCGATCAAATATACCTCTAATTTGGTTAGTTTTTGCCCCCCCCCCCATGTTGCCCCCCCCCCCTTCCCCCTATTAAAAATGTATGATTTTAAAAAAATGTAGATCGTGTTGAGGGGAATCGAACGCGGTTTGATTTGTGAAAATCGGACTGGTGGATCTTGAGATCTCCTGGGGTGTGGGGGGGGGGGGGGGGATCCCCCGCCACTAATAGGGGTAGAAAGGAGTCTGCCGCTAATAGGGTTAAAATGTACCAGTATCTATGTATAGGTACACTTAAAGGGAATTTTTCACCTTTGTATTGGTTTTGAACTGAGATAGCCATTATCTTTGGCCATTATTGAAATGTCGATAATTCTAAGGTCATTTTCGCTCAAACTTAGCCGTTTTTAAGCAATTTAATTTCCCATTTGCAAAATGGGGTCTAGGCTAGTGCCGCCGCTGATTGGCTGACAGACACTGTTTCAGCCAATCCCATTTTGTCAGCCAATCAGCGGCGGTATATAGCTCAATAATGACATCATCCCAAATTTAAAACCTTAATTTGTATAAAGTTAAGTGACTTTTTGAGAGAACAATTGTCACCATCGTTATCAACAGCATTTACTTCATATTTTCGACTACAACCAGCGTATATTTTACAACTAGAAAGGCGAAACATTCCCTTTAACCGTATGCCTTAGCAGCATTTTTTTTTCTCTCGAATCCTCCCCCCCCCCCCAGGAAAAATTCCTTAGCCGAGGCCCTGATATGCAATATGCATAATATTTAGTTTTCCTTTTTTTATAGTCATGTATTACTGCTGCCACGTAATATTTATACACCAGCAAACAACTCATTCACTAAATATAAATGTTGTCCATTTGAGACCTCACAGTAACCATCTGTTCCCCAGGTGCAGGCATGCTTCACTGTGTCCACTGCGACTACACGTTTCTGGGACAGGATCGTCTGGACCATCACGTGAAGTGGCGTCACGGCCACATTGGCAGGGACGGTAGATACAAGTGTGAGTGGTGCGAGTTCTCCACCTATGTAGTAAATAGCATGAGACAACATCGTTTGACACACACGGGAGAGCGGCCGCACCGCTGTGATGACTGCGGCAAGACGTTTAGCCTGAGAGGTAATCTGACGTGTCACCGCCTTATACACAGTGGGCAAAGGCCGTACGGATGTGACGTCTGCGGGAAGACGTTCAAACAGGTCGCTACTCTGGTGAAACACAAACGTATTCATACCGGGGAGAAGATCCATCAGTGTGAGCAGTGTGGCGCCACGTTTAACGAGTCGTCTAATTACATCACCCATAGGAAGTGTCACAGTGGCGTGAAGGCGTACCAGTGTCATGTGTGCTCGGCCCGGTACTTTACACGGGCAAACCTCACCATACACATGCGGACTCACACGGGGGAGCGGCCGTACGGCTGCTCCTCCTGCTCGGCCCGGTTCGTTACACGGTCAAACCTCACCACACACGTGCGGACTCACACGGGGGAGCGGCCGTACGGCTGCTCCTCCTGCTCGGCCCGGTTCGTTACAGGGTCAAACCTCACCAGACACATGCGGACTCACACGGGGGAGCGGCCGTATGGGTGCTCCTTCTGTCGGGCCCGTTTCGTTACACGGTCAAACCTCACATCACACATGCGGACTCACACGGGGGAGCGGCCGTACGGCTGCTCCTTCTGCCCGGCCCGGTTCTCGCATCCGTGGAGCATGAAGCAACACGTCATCTGCCGCCATACACACGACTACAAACACATGTGTGACCGGTGTGGAAAAGGCTTCGTTTTCCCCAGTATACTGCGGAAGCATGTAGAGAAGTGCTCAGCTGTCAACTGATGACGTGATGCGGATTGGCCTATTGAGATACTGACGGTATTAATTATTGCATGTTGTAACATCACTTTAATGTAGTGTTTATTGTTTGCGTCGATTGGTCACCAGCTCGGTCCAGTAACTGTTCATACTCTGTGACCGATGTGTATTGCTATATTATTGAGACGTCAGGCTATACAATCAACTTAGCCCGTATCTGCAATGTATTCGTTATTAGAATGACATTCGATGAAATGCTATTGGCGTTTTAACCTGCGCACTGGAGGGGGTTTGCGCCGAACAAGAACTGCACAGGGGGATGGTGATTTCCGCCGTTCCTCCCCCCCCCCCCCCCGTGAGATCTCGAAAACTACGCCACGTAGCGGCTAGCGGAACACGGCGTTTGGTAGCTTGATACAAGTTCTATCGAAAGTATTTCAGTATTTTTTTTAAAATCAGGTCAAAATTGTGGTCACCACAGGTCATCGAAGGTCAACGGCAAAACGCGTTCGCCAGCCATTGAAATTTGCAATCGACAAGGTGTCCTCAAATTTAATTTCAGGTCAATATTTAAGGCTTGGGAAAGGTGGGAAAATTCTGTTTTTTGCCAAACTGTTTTTCGCTAATAACGTTTCACCTAATAAAGCAAACGGAAAACTGTTTACGCCATTGTGTCTTTTCAAGGCACTTCGATTGATATAACTGGTGACCTTGTTAGGTCAACTTAAAAATTTGACCACATGTCACTGACCTTGACCTGAAGTCAATAGCAAGTAGGTCATGTTGCATATAGGGAGACGTGTCTCGACGAGACAAACACATTGCTGTCGGTTTTACTATTATATCTTCATTATGTCGCGAGTTATTGACAAACAAGTGATGGTGAACTCGGATGACCTCAAATGAACACATAGAGGTTATTGAACAAAACTTAAACTTGGGTCATCAAGAACATCCTATAATAACATGATCCAGAAGTAATTGGACTAATATCATGCATATGCTTGAAATAGGAAGCATTTTAATATTTCCCCATTGACTTATTATGGAGAGGTCACGAAATTGACCTGACCTTAGGTCACCGATATCAAAATTCTGAGATAAACGAATTGTAAGTACTTATGTCCTCATGACACCCTGTAAGTGTCAAACTGATCGGTGAGAAACTCTGGCTTTGGCACAACTGCAAACGTTTTTGGAGATTGACCTGGTCTTGACTTGACCTGGTCTGGTGACGGCGGCGCGCAGCCGTTTTTCGCTATCCGAGAAAAACCTAAGGGGGGAGGAAATCGACCGCCCTCCTGCAGTGCGCGGGTTAAATGAGAAAATGCGTCAATTTTGTGCTGCTTTCAGGTGGTTTGGGGCTTGGCTCTTTTGCCCCACCCCTTTGAATCCGCCAGTGACCAGAAAACATTGAGGGGCGGAGAGCACGGTGGCGGAGAGCACGGTTGGGGGAGGGGGCACAGTGCCACCCCAAAAGTATATAAATTGACACCTATGGTCCACGCCAATATTGAACTGACGCGACGAGGGGCGGGTATTGGTCCAAGATCTCCAAAGCTACGCTAGATAGATGCAAACAGTGTTGTACTGATCTTAAGTTGAAAGCATGCTTCACTAGGCCTGTTTACATAGCATACAAATCCTCCCAACACCTGGGAAAATTATTTCCTAGGAATTGAGACGTTTGCTTTTTCTAGTGAAATGTCCCTAGATTTGACTATCTACTTGCTTACGCGTGTAGTTGAATGCTTCGCATTGATCTCGAGGAAACACTACGAAAAACCGCCTTTGTCTATGGTGCCGCTATATTAACACGTAAAACCTGAATAATAATGATAAACACGAGATTAGTAAACGCACACAAACTCCCATTCGTTATACGTCATTGGAACATGGTCATAATAACTCACAAATAATTTGTCCGCCCCTGTAGCTCAGTTAGGAGAACGCTGGGCTTCTGACCTCACCCGGTAGTGGCAGCCCGGGATCGAGTCGCTTCGGTGCTCGCTATTAGCCCCTGACTGGGATGGCCTGTGGCCGGTGGCAGCGGTCACACTCAAGGTCAGTTGACGACAGAGGGCGGGGCGGACCGTGTCCAGGTATGTCGGGCGCGTAAAACTTTCGCTTCTAAATTCTGCCGGACGCCAGGAATTGCGCGATCGGGTGGTGGGGTTCAGCGCCTGCGCAACAAGTTATGCTTAGCGCGGGGCCTGACCTCGGAAATCCATCTATTCAAAAACATTCTGACTAAATTTATTATTTAAAAAAAAAACATTTCAATAACTTCAAATAACGGTGTGGCATGAGCAGCACTATCGCCATATATACAAGTGTATTGCTCGCGGGAGCGCCACATGTAGTCACGCTGAAGCCAGCTTGGAACTGCTTGGTTAAAGCATTAAGCAGCGACCAATCAGATTTGGCGTGTCATCCTCGATCTAGGGCTAGGGGAATTTCATTAGGAAAAGCTAAAGAGTCTCAATGCCTAGGAAATTATTTGGTAGCAATACAGCCAAGACCCAGGTGATAAGCTACCAGAGTATTCATAGGAATTGAGACATTCAGACATATTCTGGAGAAATATAAGCATGAAACACTTAACATCCATCCATCCAGGAACATAGTTTTCACAAAATGTTATTGAATAACATGTAACACATGCTATGTAACTTGCGAGTAGGTAAAACAAAACATAGCATATGTAAGAGTACCTTTGTGTATTCTCGTGCTCAAACAGCAGTTTTTAAACACACTAAACCAATCTTTTGAGGCTAGGGAAATTGCATTAGAAAAGCCAAAAAGTTTCAATTCCTAGGAAATATTTGCCTAGGAATTGAGTCTTTTTATGGTATGCAAACAGGCCTAGTAACGTGTGTATCGATTTTACAGACCGGACATTTTTTACCTGCGAATTTTACTCCCACTGCGGGCCAAAATTTTGTCACTGGGGGGCCGGCCAGCGGTCACCGCGGGGGAATGTGGCCCCCCAGTTAAAGGAATAGTTCACCTTCAACATGGGTTTTGAACTGAAATAGCAGTTTTGTAGCAAGTGTTGAGAAATCCTTATCTGAAACTCTTATTGGCTGAAAAGACTCTCCAGCCGAAGATATTTGACTTTTTGGCGAAGGAATACGGCGCATATATGATGTACCGTACCGTCTGAAAGTGTCAGCACTGCCATGGAGCATGCGCAGACCAATAATGCACACCATAACATTAATAATTTACGACCTTCTGTCCTGAATTGGCGCGATGTAGGACCATTTTTGAAAAGAAAAAAAGAAACTGTATTCAAAAATATAATAAAATCGTGTTCTGAAAATTTCCCGAAGGTGAACTATTTCCTTTAACATGTTAGCCGAGGCCCTGCAAAATATTGATGTAGTAACAGCATGGGTAATTAATTATTTTAAAAAATCATAATAATTGCATGTAATTTACATTACAAAATTTGCTTTCTTTACTTACAAAATATAAACTTGAAAATTTAAAAGGTTATCCTAAGAAAATGACAAACATATTCGATGTAATTTTTCGCCACATAATGGCGTCTCAATTCTCCCGAAACAAACCAAAGACCTTACGTCAACAGTTTGAGTTGTAACGAGGTGGATGGAGAAACAGTTGGTGCATCAGATGGTGTGATTTATTTTTGGAGACTGTCTATTGTCAATTGGGACTAGGTGTTTTTTTTTAGTAGAATGTCAAAAATGGTATCAATTGTTTATCCTTAAAGGGAATGTTTCACCTTTCTATTGGTTTTGAACTGAGGTAGAGAACTGATATTGGAACTGAGAACTGATATTATCTTTTGCCGTTATTGAAATGTCAAAAATACTAAGGTAATTTTCCCAAAAACTTAGCCGTTTTTAAGCAATTCAATTTATAGTTTGCAAAATGGGGTATAGGCTAGTGCCGCCGCTCATTGGCTGCCGGCAACTTTTTCAGCCAATCCCACTGTGTCAGCCAATCAGCGGCGGTCTATAGCTCAATAATTACTTTCCGGGATAATTATTTCTGCCACTTTCCGGGAGATAAAAAAAATATCACCATCGTTTTCAGTAGCACTTGCGTCATATTTTCGACTACAACCAGCGTATATTTGACAACTTTCAGAAAGGTGAAACATTCCCTTTAAGTAAAGTGCCTATGACAAGTTCCGCCTCTTTGCATACAAAAATTGACGAGTCACTAAATTGATGTTTTGGCCTAGTGCCAGCAACTGATATTTTCCTGATTTGTAGGATAAGGTTGGACATCTACGTTATACAAAGATAGTCAAAGTATGCTGCTATTCTTCATGTTTTATTTCATTACCATGGCGTGAGGGTGGTGCCCATTCATAGGCGTAGGAACAGGGGGGGGGGGGGGGCGCCGGAAGGGAACATGGCCCACCCACTTTTCGGCCATTTTTTGTCTAACATATTTTATTTTGCTTGGTGAGGAAATGTTTGATGGCAAAGGCGAGCGCTAGGATTTAATCGTTTGTTCAATTATTCGAGTCTTTCCGTCCGGCAACCCAACCTGTTTCAATGCTGATCGATCCGGCACATCGGTTATGACTTGATTGATTGATGTGATTGATTCTTGAATAATCATTGTTCCTTGTGTGCTGATTACCGAGATCAGATGTGAAGTTCACTCACCGGCAGCGGCGGTCATACACTATGCCCTATGGCTGAACTCTGAATCATGTGTATTCAGAGTTCAGCCATAGTGTACTGCATTCCATTTGTATTTGTATTTTCGCTTGAATTGTTTTTCCGCACGCAGCTCACATGCGTTGTACGTACCCACACTCACCTGTTCCCGTACGTAGGTGCATACGTTGCTGTTTGTTTTTCTGACTCGTCGCGGGCGTTAGCCGTTTAGTATGTAGATATTAATCCGTATGCGGTATTCCCCCACTTCGTTCTGACGCTGAGTGCACTGGTCGCGCCCAGTCGCGCCTCAGTCGCGTTTGTTAATGTATTTGCGCCGACCTTACATACATACGTACACATACGTTCTCAACATTGTACGTGATTTATCGGTGACAATACATGTGCCAGATTCGACACCTATTTCCCATTTATACCGGACCGCGTAAAGGATTAAAAGGTATCTGTTTTCTTCGGCCAGTTGTATTTGTACAATAAGTTTCTATTTGTATATAGTTATCATGTACTGTTCTTTATCTTTTCCCATAGGAAGTAAGTAATGCGACATTTGCTACGCAAAATAAACCACATCACGATCGCATGCTTAACCCGCGCACTGCAGGGGCTTTGCGCAGAACACGAACTGCAGGGGGGTTGATTTCCGCCCCCCCCCCCTGAGATCTCAAAAACTACACTACGTAGCGAGAAGCAGAAAACGGCATTTGATAGCTTGATACATGTTCTATCGAAAGTATTTCAGTATTGTTTTAGGTCAGGTCAAAATTGAGCTCACCAGAGGTCATCAAAGGTCACATTTTCCATTTTTCCCTGTTTTAGGACATCGCTCCAGCAATTCCCATGTATCTCAGAAACTATGCTAGTTAGAAACAAACGGAAAACGGCAAACGCCAGAAAATGAAATATCCAATCGCTAAGGTGTCCTCAAATTTGATCTTAGGTCAATATTTGAGGCTCCAGAGGTCAAAAAAGGGGGAAAATGCCGTTTTTTTGGCTAAATCGTTTTTCACTATTATATTTTTACTGAATACATCTAACGGAAAACTGTTTACGCCATTGAGTTTATCTTGTCAAGGCGCTTCGAATGATATACATGGTGACTTCGAATGATACACATGGTGAAAAGTTAACTTAAAAATTTGACCTCAGGTCAAGGTCAAGTGGTGACCCAGGTAGGGAATTTTGCATATGGGAAGACGTGTCTCGACGAGACAAACACATTGATGTCTGTTTTACTTCTCTATCTTTATTATGTCGGGAGTTATTGACACAAAAGTGATGGTGACCTCGCATGACCTCAAATGACCCAATAGGGTTCACTGAACAAAACTTACACTTGGATCATCAATAATATATTATAATAACATGATCCAGAAGTAATTGGACTAATATCATCCATATCTTTGAAATAGGAAGCATTTGTATATTTCCCCATTGACTTATTATGGGAAGGTTACGAAATTGACCTGACCTGATGTCACCGATATCAAAATTCCGAGATAGACGAATTGTAAGTACTTGTGCCCTCATCACATCCTGTAAGTTTCAAACTGATGAGTGAAAAACTCTGGCTTTGGCACAACTGCAAACATTTTTGGTGGTGGGATCACTTGACCTGGTCTGGTGACCTGACCTGAGATGACCCGATGTTATTGTTTTTTCAAAGTGTGCGCAATTGATGTCCTAACAGGTGTGCCAAAACACGGCGGCGCTGCGCGACGCCGATTTGTCGCTATCTTTGTAAAACCTGGGGGGGGGCGGAAATCCCCCCCCCCCCCTCCCTGCAGTGCGCGGGTTAATTACAAGGTATTCCCGCCTTAAATCGTATAATTCCAATGTCTTTTCTTTGTGACTGTTATTCACATTGAATAGGTGAGGACGAACTCTTGAACACAGGATTCGGTTGTTTGTTCTTAAGCAGTGGATCAGGACAGATAGGCAACCGGTAGGACGCAGGAATGCAGGAGGTAGCCTTCAATAGACGCCATCTGGAACATAGGACATTACCGATGTATGTACATGATGTTCATGATATTGTCACGCTTTTAACACATGCTTAGTTTGCAGTTATCGGAACAGGTATCTTTTTTAAAATATACTGCAAACTGACTGCCCGAACTCTGAAGCATCGATTGTTGGGTTATTATCATGCAAATTTTAACCTCAATATCGACCTCCTTCTGCAATAGTGACGTCCTCTCAGCATTCATCACACTCTTGCAACAAAAAAAAATAAAAAAATCAGGACACTGGTAGAGCTCCTCTGCAGGCCTCCGCGCTGCCGGAAAACTGCACCTAGTATATATACTGCAATCCGCTCAATAGATGGTGATGCGAGCGGGTGCCTTTAAATCCTTACGGGAAATGCGGAGAAACAGCTTCAGTGTATATGTTAACTTGATCAAAAACACTACGACTGTCAAACAGCATACGGAGAATTCGAAAATTATGTTTGCAAAAAACTTATTTTTTTTACTCATGTCAAAATGTACGCTATT
This sequence comes from Chirona hameri, assembly GCA_036785665.1. NCBI lineage: Eukaryota > Metazoa > Arthropoda > Thecostraca > Balanomorpha > Balanidae > Chirona > Chirona hameri. The sequence goes on from JAXIVJ010008688.1 coordinate 21,923, forward strand.
GACGAAAAAATAGCAAAAGTGTTCCTTAAAGGGAATGTTTCCATGAAAGTTGTCAAATATATGCTGGTTGTAGTCGAAAATATGAAGTAAGTGCTGCTGAAAACGATAGTGATATTTTTTTATCTCCAAAAGTCACTTAACTTTATACATTTTTTGTTTGTTGGGGGGATGATGACGTCATTATTGAGCCATAGAACGCGTTGATTGGCTGACAAAGTGGGATTGGCGGGAAAAGTTGCTGTCAGCCAATCAGCCGCGGCACTAGCCTAGACCCTATTTTGCAAACTATAAATTGAATTGCTTAAAAACGGCTAAGTTTTTGGGAAAATGACCTTAGTATTTTCGACATTTCAATAACGGCCAAAGATATTGGCTATCTCAGTTCAAAACCAATACAAAGGTGAAACATTCCCTTTAAAAGAGGTCTGGCTGCTGGTCAAGTGGCACCTCAATATTTTTTTTTTTAAAATGGCAAAGAAAAATAATGTAAGCTTGTAATGAAATAGTGCATGATAATTTCACTATTAATCTTGATTTTTTTTTTGACCCGGCCTAGTCACCATGTCACGTCTACCTTCAAATAATGTTGTGTTCGAGTCACAGCCACAGTGTGTGTCTGAGCGAAGTCGCACTTACATGATTTAATCAGGCCATAAGTACCTACAATTTTGATATGTCGGATTTTGTTTTTATCGGTCAGTTGAGGTCAGTTCGATATCGTGATCTCCCCAATATAAGTCAACGGGAAATATGTTAATCTTCCTCTTTTAGGAGAAAACACATTAGATCAGACGAATTGTTTCAATTACATGCTATTTTAGCTCATTATTGATGACCCAAGCACAATTGTTATCAGTGACTGCCACAAGGTCAGCTGGTCAGCTGGGGTTAGCTGAGGTCACTACCACTTCCTTCCAATAACTCTTTAATGTCAGCCGGAAACGTGAGACCGACAGCACTGTGTTTATCTCGTCTATTGACCTAATCTAAAAATGGAATACACCCAGGCATTAAGCAATGACAACTTGAATACTTTTCCCTTTATTTGCAGCTTGTTCCTCTTCCTAGCTATCGCAGTAGCTGAGACATTTTGGTGGTTTCTGTAGCCAATTGCTAAAACTTACAATATTGACCTTTGATGTGATGTGATGTGTGAAACACCCACATGCCCAGAGCCCATAAGTGGGCTCTGGGCCTGTGGTTGTTATGTTGATAATACGCAATACACAATTGATGACCGCTGGTAGTGACCTCAATATTGACCTGAATTAAAAATAACCGAAATAGTTTCGACATGAATTTAGACGAGCCATCAACGGCATTTTTTTATTCTCCCTTATCCCCATTGGAGCAGAGTTCGGGGGGGGGCGCCAGATACTTCCCCTGGCACGCCTAAGCTGGCCCCGAGCACCGTCAGGGTTAAGAACTGCTTTAAAACAAATTATTCCTTGTATAAGCTGCTTAGATATTCCTTCAGGAAATGTATTAATTTTCGACCGATTTTGTTGTATTGGTAAAGCTATGGCGTCTGTGGACCCTTCGCTCCGTTCCTGTTCGGTCCCCCAATCGTTTTCAAAATCGACATCGCAAGTGTGCACCTTCGATGATGGGCGTGTTTATATTTATAATTTTTATTCAGCTTCATTGCTGTATTATTCAACTGTGGTATTTATATTTTACACTTATGTTTGTCATTGTCACACTTAACCCTATTAGCGGCAGGGGGTGGGCACATTCTGCCCACCCCTCAATTTTTTCCTTCAGATGTCTCCCGAACGGCTTGGAGCAGACCCATGCAATTTTGGGATTTTTCCTAGAATTGATTTCCGCATATGGAGTCAAAATTTTAAGTTCCAACCTTAACCGAGGCGGCCCCAGGGCCCGTTTATTTTTGGCCGGCGACATTTGGCGCTAATACGCAGATGCGATATTCACGGCTTCTTCCTAACTGCCTGAAGTATAATAGAGTTACATAGGTTTACGGTGATTGAAAACAGAGCAAATAAGTTGATGTTTGTGAATTATAATACATATTGCACGGCAAAGGTGGTTTCAGGGACTTGAAAAGAGGGAGGTTGACATGAAGTTACTTTTTATATATTTTGCCCCCCTTTCTCGCTTAGCTGGCACTGCCTATGGATACAAATATGATTTATAACTGTTGTGTCCGATGTCACAATAACGGACCATTTCATTTATCCAAAAAAGCTAACAAAAGTCGGTTATATTACGCATTTATTTCACCCCCATATTTAGTGACCTGCAAACGCTGATTGATTGATGATGATTTGTGAATGTGAATGTGAATGATTTGTGAATTTTCAAAAGTCGCCATCATTTATCAATCCCCAATTCAATATATGTGGATCATCATTAGTTGCGTTCCAATCGGTTGCTAAACATGGCAGTCGATTTCAGGTCGATCAAATATACCTCTAATTTGGTTAGTTTTTGCCCCCCTGTTACCCCCTCCCCCTATTAAACATTTATTATTAAAACAAAATGTAGATCGTGTTGAGGGGAATCGAACGCCGTTTGATTTTTGAAAATCGGACTGGTGGATCTTGAGATCTCTGGTGGGGGCGACCCCCCCCCCCTGCCACTAATAGGGGTAGAAAGGAGTCTGCCGCTAATAGGATTAAATATACCAGTATCTATGTATAGGTACACTTAAAGGGAATGTTTCAGCTTTGTATTGGTTTTGAACTCAGATAGCCATTATCTTTGGCCATTATTGAAATGTCGAAAATACTAAGGTCATTTTACATCAGACTTAGCCGTTTTTAAGCAATTTAAATTCCCATTTGCAAAATGGGGTCTATGATAGTGGCGACGCTGATTGGCTGACAGACATTTTTCCAGCCAATCCCACTTTGTCAGCCAATCAGCGGCGGTGTATAGCTCCATAGTGACGTCATCATCCCACATTTAAAACCTTAATTTGTGTAAAGTTATGTGACTTTTCGAGAGAACAATTGTCACCATCGTTATCAGCAGCACTTACTTCATATTTTCGACTACAACCAGCGTATATTTTACAACTTTCAGAAAGATGAAACATTCCCTTTAACCATACGCCTTAGCAACATTTTTTATCTCGAATCCCCCCCCCCCCCCCCCCTCCCAGTAAAAATGTATTAGGCGAGGCCCTGATATGCAATATGCATAATATTTAGTTTTCCTTTTATTTTATAGTCATGTATTACTGCTGCCACGTAATATTCATACACTAGCAAACAACTCATTCACTAAATATAAATGTTGTCCATTTGAGACCTCACAGTGACCATGTGTTCCCCAGGTGCAGGCATGCTTCACTGTGTCCACTGCCACTACACGTTTCTGGGACAGGATCGTCTGGACAATCACGTGAAGTGGCGTCACGGCCACATTGGCAGGGACGGTAGATACAAGTGTGAGTGGTGCGAGTACTCCACAGATGTAGTAAATAGCATGAGACAACATCGTTTGACACACACGGGAGAGCGGCCGCACCGCTGTGATGACTGCGGCAAGACGTTTACCCTGCCAGGTAATCTGACGGGTCACCGCCTTATACACAGTGGTCAAAGGCCGTACGGATGTGACGTCTGCGGGAAGACGTTCACACAGGTCGGTGTTCTGGTGAAACACAAACGTATTCATACCGGGGAGAAGATCCATCAGTGTGACCAATGTGGCGCCACGTTTAACAAGTCGTCTAATTACATCACCCATAGGAAGTGTCACAGTGGCGTGAAGGCGTACCAGTGTCATGTGTGCTCGGCCCGGTTCGTTACACGGACACACCTCACCAGACACATGCGGACTCACACGGGGGAGCGGCCGTACGGCTGCTCCTCCTGCTCGGCCCAGTTCGTTACACGGTCAAACCTCACCACACACATGCGGACTCACACGGTGGAGCGGCCGTACGGCTGCTCCTCCTGCTCGGCCCGGTTCGTTACAGGGTCAAACCTCACCAGACACATGCGGACTTACACGGGGGATAACCCCAATAGACTGCGGAAGCATGTAGAGAAGTGCTCAGCTGTCAACTGATGTACACAATGACGTGATGCGGATTGGCCTATTGAGACACTGACGGTATTAATTATTGCATGTTGTAACATGACTTTAATGTAGTGTTTATTGTATGCGTCCAAATATTTGGTTACAAGCTCGGTCCAGTAGCTGTTCATACTCTGTGACCGATGTGTATTGATATATTATTAAGACGTCAGGCTATACAATCAACTTAGCCCGTATCTGCAATGTATATACGTTATTATAATGCAATTCGATGAAATGCTGTTGGCGTTTTAATCCGCGCACTGCAGGGGGTTTGCGCCGAACACGAACTGAAGAGCGGGGTTGATTTCCGCCCCCCCCCCCCCCCGTAAGATCTCGAAAACTACGCTACGTAGCGGCAAGCGGAACACGGCGTTTCATAGCTTGATACAAGTTATATCGAAAGTATTTCAGTATTTTTTTTTAATCAGGTCAATATTGAGGTCACCAGAGGTCATCAAAGTTCAAATTTTCCAGTTTTTTTCCTGTTTTAGGACTTCGCTCCAGAAATTCCCTTACATCTCGGGAACTTATGCTAGCTAGAAACAAACGGCAAAACGCGATCGCCAGCCATTTATATTTGCAATCGACAAGGTGTCCTCAATTTTGATTGCAGATCAATATTTGAGGCTCCAGAGGTAAAAAGGTGGTAAAATGCTGTTGGTTTTTGCAAAACTTTTTGGCTAATAACGTTTCACATACTAAAGCAAACGTAAAACTGTTTACGCCATTGTGTTTGTCTTGTCAAGGCACTTCGATTGATATAACTGGTGACCTTGTTAGGTCAACTGGAAAATTTGACCACGTGACCTTGACCTGAGGTCAAGACCCAAGTAGGTAATGTTGCATATAGGGAGACGTGTCTTGACGAGACAAACACATTTCTGTCGGTTTGACTATTCTATCTTCATTATGTCGCGAGTTATTGACAAACAAGTGATGGTGAACTCGGATGACCTCAAATGACCCCTTAGGGGTCACTGAAAAAAACTTACACTTGCAACAAAACTTACACTTGACCCTGCAAGTGTCAAACTGATCGTTGATAAATTGGCTTTGGCACAACTGCAAACGTTTTTGGAGATAGGGTCACTTGACCTGGTCTGGTGACCTGACCTGAGACGACCCGAGGTCAATTTTTTTCTTCAAAGTGTGCTCAATTGATGTCCTAGCAGGTGTGCCAAACCCGTCGGCGCGCAGCGCCTGCCGGTTTCAACTGGTGCACGCCCATTCTGTTTCACCTGCAATATCACATTACACATATTGATATATAGAGTCAAGTGGTGACCCAAGTAGGTATGTTTCCCCATTGACATATGGGGAGGTCACGAAATTGACCTGACTTTAGGTCACCGATATTACAAATATGAGATATTTAAATTGTTGGTACCTTTGACCTTATGAAATCCTGTAAGTTTGAAACATATCGGCCATCAACTGTGGCTGTGGTACGATGGCAAACTTTGTTTTAGGTAGGGTCACGTGACCTGGCCTGGTAACCTCACTGAGATATCCCGAGGTCAACAAATTCAAACAATGTTTGTAACTGATGCCCGAGCACCTGTGCCAAAAAACGGCGTCGCGCAGGCGCGGGTTAAGCCGCTTGTGGATGACGGACGAATACATAGAGCGACATCTCATGGTTGTCGTATCGACGATTGTATCATACGACGATTGTATCATACATACGACGATTGTATGTATCGACGATTGCTTTTATTTTATGTTGAATGCTCTTCCAACATGTGCATTGCTCTCACTTCTCCTAATTCCTACTTCTGTTTCTTCTATCACATTTTACTTATGGCAAAACAGTTTGCAGCTCCAAGGGTCAATCAAACCGCTACGTCTCCATATGTACTGATTATTTACAGGTGATCCAGAAAATGCCTCGCTTGGTCTCACCATGTCGGTGGAAATAAAAGAGGAGGTTTTCGGCGCTACCACGTCTTCCTCGCCTGCTGACGGTAGGAATATCCTGCTGGATAGGTCGAGCAGATGATTATGTATCACAACTTCCTGCTTGGATATTCAGATGCAGGCAATAGGTCGGAAGGTTTGAAAGGAGCGTTCTGTGGTTGATCACTTTAACCCTCACCCTACGGGAGCTTTTTTCACCTTCGCCTTACGGGGGGTGGGGCCTGACAGGCCCCCTGTTAACTTATATACCAAGCAACTTACAGCAGTGCGGTAAGAACCAGCGCGTTGCCTGTCATGAGAGGAATGGAACAGTATGCGATTTGTAGGTTTCTGGTCAACGGGTGACCTTCCAGGTCAAGTGAATGACCTCGGATTTACCACGTCCAGAACAGCGATTTTGCTCTTCAGAAAACCTCAAAATTAGAAATTGACAAACGTAAAGAAAAAGCCATGTTCCTTGACCAGTTTTGGCTCAGAAATACAGAAAAGGTAATTATTTGTTCGGATCTCGTTAAAAAAAAAATGACGTAATCAGTTTCTTACACTTCACCCGCGAGTCACTTAGGGGGGGGGCTTTTTAGCCCCCTTCCCTTTAGGAATATTAGGAATATCTCAATAACTAATGCAGATATCGACGCCAAACTTTCAGTGCCTTTCCGGGTATCATTTTTACACCTTTTGAGAGAAAAATTAAAAAAAACTCGTCAGAACTTTTTTGAGATATAGCGAATTTAGTGACGTCACTAAACACGATTTTGACACCAAAATCGGCTAAACCTTGCCAGGCCGTACAAATGCCGCATTTGAAGAAAAATGCAATCGAAAAACGCCAAAAGGTAGTAAATTGGAAGGGCTACAAACCAGCTATCTCGAAATTGCGACAATTTTTGTTTTTGACCCCAAAATTATTTTAAAAAAATTGAAAAAAATGCTCACAAAATCAAATTTTTCAAAGATATTGAAAAACCGGAATATATCAGATAACGATATATGGGCAACTACCATACCAAATTTCAAAACGATATAATTTTTTTGGCTGTCATGGCATATAAAGTATGGGTAAATCATGACGTCATATTTTGACATTGTGTTTTTTGGCTTTTATTGACCGGATACAGACAAATAAATGCCAGCAATGTTTTTTAAAGATAAAACTGATATAGAAACATGCTTTTTAATTTTGATTTGTCAATTTCAAATTTTGACCTTCAGTGACCTGAAATTGACCTGAACTTGACACTAACTTTACGTAAATGAAGTCAGGTGGTAAAATGACTACCAGTATCAACTTTTACGCGCAAAATCATCCATGAAAAATGTGCTGAATGACTTTCGTAGATATTTTGTGTGTAGTGACCTTTTGTGACCTGACCTTGACTTTGATCTTTTCCAACAATCTCACTTTAGCTCATGTGGGATATGTATCATACCTTTGACAGCACTTTGGGTGAATATAGGCGCAATCGAAGACCATGGATGGCAAGTATTGTCCATAGCTCAAATACCTCGATTTTTACGTTTAACTTGACCGTGACCTGACATGTGATCTTAATTTGAAATTTGTAAGTTTGCGTTAGGCTTATCTCATTGAGCGCTTTCAAATGCCGCCTGGCGCGTCCCGCTGCGATCATTGGTTATGCAGATACCGGGGGGGGGGGCAAACAAAGACCCCCCCCCCCCCCCCCCCCCCCCAGTGAGTCGTGTTACAGAATATACCCCAGTGACTGCCGGGTTAAGCAGCCATCACTCAGTCAAAAATGAAGATATTGATTTGAAATGTGGTATGGGTATTGTCCATACTCAGTTCTCTCACATATATTCCGCTTTTTATAATATCTTTGCAAATTTTGATTTTGTGGGATTTTTTTAAAAATCAGTTTGTATTTTAATTTAAGGGGTCAAAAACCAAAAATTGGCAGCTCAGATTGCCATTTTGAAGAGAATGCCGTTTTGTATCTTTGGTGAATTGCGTGTGCAATTTCCTTTAAAACTCTTGTTTTCTACCATTTTTCAATTGTTTTCCCCATCAACATGACGTCATTGTTGTAAACCCAGCTACCGAAAATTCAAGCAGATTTGCTGCATGTGTAAAAAGTTATGCAAGAAAAACCTGGGGGGGCTGTCAGCCCCCCTCCCTCCCCCCCCCCCCCGTAGGGCGAGGGTTAAAGCATTTAGACAGATCAAGAATGCAAATAGGAAATATCCTGATGTTCTATACCATAAATGATGTGTTCGGGAATGAAAGAAGCATGGTTTCGGTGGCCAGAAGTGTGCTAAAACCGTGCGGCGCAGAGTTAAGTATCATATGCGCGGATCTATATCTCCTTGAGGGTGACCGAGCACCCCCTCCCCTCCCAATGCCGATTTGAGCACCGCAATAATGTTTAGTTTAGTTTATGCAATGTATCATCAACGGGCAAAAGTTGCCCAATTACAGACGAAGTCACTGGGTAAAAACAGAAGAAAAAAACGAATTGGCAAAGTTAAAACAGCATCACACCTACTTGTCGCGCACTTAAGTGATCACATGTTTCTTATAATGCAAAGCACTGTGATTCCATACATGTTTTGTGAACCCCAAATAAGATGATACTTTATTGTATTTTACATAGCAGAAATTAACTTTTGAAGTGCACCTGTTGGGTCCTAGATCATGATGTTTCTTCAGCTACACCTTATACTTGTTTCCTACATTTTGCACATGGAGGTAAAATGTCTGCACAAATGTTCCAATTGTAGAACAGTATTGCAAAGGTGTGAATTTCTACATATTTGCATCAGCCCGGCACCCAATGTTGAAATCGGAATGCATCAAAAACTCCCTCTTAGCAGTTCATTGGTTACACTTGGGCCAAATTTGGGCGAACTAGAAAGTGTTGTCAATGTCGAAATAGCCGTTATTTCACATCTAGAAGCTTAACCCGCGCACTGCAGGGGCTTTGCGTCGAACACGAACTGCAGGGGGTTGATTTCCGCCGCCCCCCCCCCCCCCCTGAGATCTCTAAAACTACGCTACGTAGCGAGAAGCATAAAACGGTATTTGATAGCTTGATACATGTTCTATCGAAAGTATTCAATATTGTTTTAGGTCAGGTCAAAATTGAGGTCACCAGAGGTCATCAAAGGTCAAATTTTTAATTTTATGTTTTAGGACATCGCTCCAGAAATTCCCATATATCTCAGAAACTATAATAGTTATAAACAAACGGAAAAAGAAAACGCCAGCCAGTGCAATTTTCAATCGGTAAGGTGTCCTCAAATTTGATCTCAAGTCAACATTTGAGGCTGCAGAGGTAAAAAAAGATAAAAACGTGTTTTTTTGCCAAATAGTTTTTCGCTATTAACTTTTTACTTAATAAAGATAACGGAAAACGGTCTACGCCATTGTGTTTATCTTGTCAAGGCGCTTCGAATGATATACATGGTGACCTTGTTAGTTAACTTACAAATTTGACCTTAGGTCAAGGTCAAGTGGTGACCCAAATAGGGCATGTTACATATGAGAAGACATGCATCGACGAAACAAACACATTGATGTCTGTTTTACTTCTCTATCTTCATTATGTCGGGAGTTATTGACACAAAAAGTGATGGTGACCTCGCATGACCTCAAATGACACAATAGGGGTCACTGAACAAAACTTACACTTGGATGATCAGGAATATCCTATAATAACATGATCCTGAAGTAATTGGACTAATATTATGCATATCCTTGAAATAGGAAACATTTGTATATTTCCCCATTGACTTATTATGGGGAGGTTACGAAATTGGCCTGACCTTAGGTCACCGATATAAAAATTCCGAGATATGCGAATTGTAAGTACTTATGCCCTCATGACATCCTGTAAGTTTCAAACTTATCGGTGAAAAACTCTGGCCTTGGCACAACTGCAATAATTTTTGGAGGTGGGGTCACTTGACCTGGTCTGGTGACCTGACCTTTGATGACCAGAGGTATTTTTTTTCTTCAAATTGTGCGCAATTGATTTCCTAACAGGTGTGCCGAAACCCGGCGGCGCTGCGCGGCGCCGTTTTTTCGCTACCTTTCATAAACCTGAGGGGGGGCGGAAATCACCCCCCCCCCCTGCAGTGCGCGGGGTAACTATGGTATGCATCGCAAAATCCCTCTGGACTTTGTCTTAGGAAGTCTTTAGCGGCCTTTGTACCAAATTTGGGCGCTATCGAAGGGTCGTTGATTTTCCAAATATCTGTTTATATATATCTGATTATCGAACTGTTGCTATTTTCACGCACCTCAAGCTATAGTAATAGCAAACGTGCCTGTATATCAAACGTTTTGTATTTAGTTTAACCAATGTCGTTCGACTAGCTGTTTCTAGTCTCGCGGCCTGCTTGTGCTTTTGTGATAATTGCCAGAGTACCCTAAACATCCAAGTTTTACCGAGTATTTACCTATTTCCACTCAACAAATTCAGCGAAAATATTACAGACCTGTAATAATGTATTAGGAGCTGTCCTAGATACACATGAATAATACAAACACCACAAATAATAGTTAAGTGACGCTGTGTTGTTCAAGTTCTTGGAATTTGAAAGTTTCCTTAGATAACATATTGTGAGAGGAAATATTCTGCTCGACTATTTTTCCTTCGAAGGATATGCATTGATCAATTTTTAGAAAATGGATGCTGTGACTGAGCATGGTAAGAATATACACAATAATTAGACTTAGCCTGATGTTCATTGATAATGCACACAAAGATAAAACAAGGTAAAGTATTAAATATTATTTCGTGCTCGACACGTCTTCATCATATAATAGCTAAGAGTAAAATAAACATCAGGAGAAACTGCCAAGACAGAAGTAGGTCGGGCGAAAATGACATTGGAACGTGACAAATACTTTACAGTAACCTACAATTTAAAGACCATACACCAGCCAAACATCTGCGGGCTACAGCGGCAGTACGAACATACATATACACATACAAACTAATACATGTATCTATATAATACAAACATACTCAATTGATACGCAGATGCAATACAATACATGTCACGCTAAAGATGGTTAAAAGCTACACTAAAAATGAAATCCCTAAAGACGGTTCGAAACCACCCAAAGAATAGTCAAAAACCAATAAAAAACGCAGGGTATCGAGTATGTTTAGGTGCTGAGAGTGGTTGATGAGTATGGACAGGGTGAAGTAAGCGCCATGATGAAGTATTCTTGTTTAAAGCTGGCTTTTTATTTCTAATCTCAATTGATTCAGTGATTCCTAGGTTAGCCTCATCCTTACAGGTGTGTATAATTTGGATCTCGAAGTTGTTATTCTTTGGCTGTGTGTTGAAAACTACTAAAATATGATTGCCTAACTCGGTACCCTTTCAGTTATTCCTGGCATCGCTTAAAGGGAAATAATGACCTTTTTCCACAAAAATGGAGTTAGCACTTGAAATCGCCAGACGAGACCAAAATATATTGTAAATTCATCACATTTTGCATGAAAACTTTCCTACCGAAAGATATTTCAAGTTAAAGTTGATAAGCGTTCCACACTTTTAACGACCGGTACTTGCAAGTACTTTTGGTCCTCATCAAACTGCGGGCTTTTCCCGTATTGTTTTTTTACGCAATGGAGTGGAAAATATATTGTGCGTTCTGCTTGTTGTGATTATATGCCCGGCGATCTTCTAAAACTAACAGCGATTGGAAAAAGTGGCAATAAAATCGGAAGCTCATCGATGCACATCAACGGCGGCATAGTTAGTGGTTGCGACCCTCAATTTTTGAAAATAAATTCATTTGTTTTCAACATTAGGAGTATTGTATAATTTGTCGGTGGCTGTATATAACACTATGCTTTATATTATCATGAAAAATAATAATTTTTCCCCAAAAAACTAACAAACAATAACACAAAACTGGCAATTAAATCGGAAGCTCATCGATGCACATCGACGGCGATCTATTTAGCGTCGGCGATTTGTTTACAAAGCATTGTCATGCTTCTCGGCGCGCTTAACCATTGTGGCGAGTTGTTGCTAGTAGCGCTTTCGTTATCCATGGCAACCAGACGTGAGCCAATGAAAAGCCAGAACGTATTCCCTTTCTGGCTTTTGATTGACTGACGCCTGGTTGCCATGGAGAACGAAAGCGCTACTAGCGTGTGTCCCAGCAGCGCTCAGTTTGATCGAAAATGTCACAGAGTCTCCAAAAATGCCGCAATCGATGTAAACAATGGTAGGGAAGGGCGAATTTGTCAATGACCTTCATGCAGTACACAAGGTACTTGTTTTGTATTTTTCCCAAACTTATAACTTCGAATTTGGGAATAATTTTATTTAATTCTTAAATTTAAATAAAATTATTTTAAAACCATAGCGGTAGCCTAAGAAATTGTTGCTAACAAAATCAAAAGGTCATTATTTCCCTTTAAAGGGATTATACGGGTTTTTCCCAGAATAATTTAGTTACATAGTAAAACGTACTTATAAAGATGGTAGAAGTCCCACGGTAGCCACATTTTTCTGGAAATAACCTCTTCTGCACGTAAGGACATTCCAAAGTGCGCGGTGATGCCACCGCGTATTTTCTGCAGGACCGGCTGAGGCAGAGCCAGCCATCTCTTTTATGCTAATAAAAACACCTCACTTATGGCATATTTCCGGTAAAATAAGCAATATTTGAAAGAAAATAAACTTGTTTTGTTCCAACGACAGCAGCAGTTACCTAGTTTTCCCATAAAATTCTATATTTTTCATGAATTTTCATGCCAAAACATTAATACGCCACCACCAAATTCTCAACGCTAAAGGCCAGAGATAAGAAAACCACAAAAACACAAAACCTCAACGAACAGTGTGTAATAATACAAAGTCCCGTCAGTTTTGAATTGCATAATAATTTTGTGATCCAGTGTAGGACTTGCAGATAATTCAAAACTCTAAAATTGATCTTAAGATAAAAATGGTGGACAGTAGTGCCGATCAAGTACTCGTTATCTGATACTAGTCTCGAAAAACGCCCAAGTTTTAACGCTGATAATTGCTGAAATAATGGACTAAATAAGCATTGAGGTCCCTGTTATATGTCTTAAACGTGTTTAAAGCTCATGCAACTGCAACAGAGTGCATTTACTTTCAGGACGGAAACCCGTATAATCCCTTTAAGTGCTGCATAAATAAGATCAACGCATAAAATTAATCGCATAAATTCTTAGCATCCGTCTTGTTTTCCCGAAATGAATATCATTACAGAGTTTACACGTCATTTGATACGCTTCGTTCTTGGTGTGGCATTTGCCTTTTTCACGAGCATCGCAAGTGATACATGATTCACGGTTTCCCATTAGGCAGACTGGGGGTTCTAGCGCAGATCGTGTAAGTTTCTTGGTAAGTGTCGGGCCACTATTACATGCCACTCGGATGTTGAGGTCAGATGACTTCGCTGCTGCGTTGATCTTACGAGTCAGTGTCTCATCAATTATGTAAGGAAGTGAAAAGAAAGTTGCGTTGTTTTCAGTGGCGGCTCGTCATATGAGGCAACTGAGGCCGGGCCTCACCTATTATCTGTGAAGAATGTGCTTTGAAATATTTATTGGTTGCCTTTGACAAAAAAGATGTGTGAGTGATTCCCATTGCACACATCCCAGTACATTTTATTATGGCATATCAATGAAGTTTCCCGGCTCTTCCACCCGCCAACCGCCGGTCCGTACGTTTACAACACTACAGCAAACCACTACGAGCTGACTGAGGCCCGGCCGGCCTGACGTCTCACCGCCTCCGCCCGTTCAGCCCTGTACTGAGGCACCAGCGGGCGAACGCCGCTCAACCGACCATTCCGTGCCGTGCCGGGCAATGGTAGCCATCTGAGGCCCGGATGCTCTGCCTCCAAGCGATTATTCGGCTACTAGGAGGCGTAGCGACTGCAATAAAAGTTCATGAACGAGGAACCATGTTGATCTATCGATCTAGCCGCATTTGTATTTGAAAGTAATCATCTGTTATCCACATTATGATATTTTACTATCGCACCCCAGTAAGTTATATGTTATCCACATTATGATATTTGATTATCGCACCCCAGTCAGCTAGTGTCGGGGAACTGAGATAGCCATTATCTTGGGCCGGTATTGAAAGATATAAATTACCCAGGTCATTTATCCCAAAACTTACCGTTTGTAAGCAATTTAATTTACCATTTGCAAAATGACTCCAGGCTGGTGCAGCCGCTGATTGGCTGACAGACACTTTTTCAGCCAATCCCACTTTGTCAGCCAATCAGCGGCGGCATATAGCTCAGCTGACATCAGCACAATAATGACGTCATTCACCCAAATCTTAAAACTTAATTTGTATACAGTTAAGTGACTTTTCGAGTGAAAAGATATCACCATCGTTTTCAGCAGCACTTAATTCATATTTTATACTACAACCAAGGGCGTAGGCAAGGGGGGGGGGGGGCAAGGGGCCATGCCACCCCCCCCCCCCCCCTGGAGGCCAGGCGGACCCCTCTGGCGACTGAGCGAGGTACCCCTGTGACCGAAGGCCCCAGTGTTTTGGATAGTGTCAGTCGACCGCAAAACGCCTTACGTCGCATAAAAGAACGCCCACGAACCGAACAAAATTGTAACACGAATAAATAACAGCACTTGCTTGCAGACATGTGCATGGATCCCAGGGAAGGATCTATGATCCCATTGGATCCCACGACACAAATACAATGTTCGATCTTTGATTCGTGGATCCCACGACAAAAAAAAAATATAATTTTGGATCTATGGTCTCATTGGATCCCACGGCAAAAATACAATGTTAGATCCATGATCCGGTTGGTCCCACGGCAAAATATAAGGTTGGATCTATAGTCCCAGTGGATCCCACGGCAAAAACGCAATGTTTGATCTATGATCTTTGGATCCCACGACAAAAATAATAGGTTTGTTCCGTGATCCCAGTGGATCCCACGACATAATTCAAGCATGTTTTAAGGATACCATTGGATCCCATGGTAAAACCACAATGCATGCATGGCTCATGAGCCAACATTGATCACAATCTTGGATCACATCAGTCTCTCAAAGGTTAACCTTCTTAATTCATAATAGTATAACCTCCCACAAGATACTATGTGCACAGTAAATACCTATAATACTATTAACATTAATCTATACGATTACTAGCCGTAGCCATGTACCTAATTGTCAGAATATACAGCACTGAAAAAATCAACACCAGATTTCAATCAACAAGGATTTCCTACCTCAACCTGTGTGGCGTGATGGTCTGCAGATTATTATTTACAGATCACAACTGTCAACAAGGCGGTTACTTGTTAAATCTATTGCTAAAGTTACTGATACTGGTCAATGGTGATGGTGACAAATGACGATCACATCTCACGTGAACATATGTATCAACACATTTCAAAAATTGTATGATAAATGATGCACATTCACCTATGTTTGCATTCCGCCGCAGGCATATCACAGATGTGTCTTCGTCATACTTCAGTTGACTATCATTGCATAATTTATGTAATGGGCTCATGGCTCTTAGCCAATGGGAAGACATTTTAATTGTTGGCCTCAACCCAGCCATGTTAACATTTAATTTCTACATATATTTCTGTATAATTGTGCAAGAATATATATATATATATATATAATATGAGATGCAGAAAATTATAATTTTTGGTCACGGCTCCGGTCACGGCGGCTGACCTAGTTCAGAGGTCACTGCGTGCTAGCAGCCTGGTCAATTTGAGTCCCAGCAAGATTCATAAATAAGCCACTGAAAGAATTTCGAAGTATCAAAGTAATCAAGCATCACAGATGGCATTTTAAACACTAGGAAATGGACAAAACAAGTTGGTAGAGTCTAGTCGATGTTAATGACAAGCCGCCACAGCTATACCAACATAAATTCGTGTCAACTGTCATCTCACTTGATTGAAGCCAACCACATATGATATTAACGAAATCTCTCACCACCAAAATAGTAAGTATATGTATAACATTAAGGCCAACTTGAACTACGAAAATCGGTGGCACAGAATATATGACCTTGGCAATGAGGAGATTGTTGTTGTTGCTGGTTTAGGACGCGTAGGCCAAACACGCCACGCGTATCGGCAGCTTTGGCGCGCCATCATCAACTACGGCGCGCTTTTATTTTTGTTTCGACGTCAAAAGGAAACAATTGTATTATTCATCAGCTGTTTGCCCCAGGGTAATAGAACAACTGGTAGGACAGTAAGGAATATAATGCAACGCCCAAATGAATTAGACAAGATATAATTTTTCTGGTAATTGTTTTGTCTATTATAAATTAAAGGTATTGTTTGCTATCAATAACATGTATTTCCATAGATTATAATTCCAGCAAATATACGAAGTAGTAGTCGAAGTAGTGTATATTTCAGTACCTGTAGTAGCATTTGGAAGCGGTCATATTGAATTCAATACACGAAGTAGTAGTCGAAGTAGTGTTTATTTCAGTACCTGTAGTAGCATTTGGAAGCGGTCAGCGGCCGTTCCGACATTGGTTAACGCCCAATGCCATTTAACCCTTTTAGGCCTGGAATATCGAAAAATGGTAAATAGAAACGTTGTAGCCAAGGCGTGCAGCTATCTGGTGCAGACTCTAGAAGTCGGATTTAACATATGTTCCATAGGTTATGAGCCAGCTTCGTCTGAAAATCATCGATTTAACATGGGAACCCTATGGTGTAGTAGGTTTTTAACACCCAAACGGCCGAGTGCTGCCAACCAGGGGTTTTCACTTTGCACAGCGCCATTTGTGACGTATCAGAGACGTGAAATATAATTGGTAAATTATTTGTGCTAGGATAAATTATTACATAACAATAATCCAAGGCCTATAAGAGAGGTAGAACCGTCCGGCAATTTTAGCGCCATTTTCGTTTAACATTAGCGTGCCGTCATTGGTGCCTACACTCCCCTCGCGCCTCACAATACATCGCACGGTGCGTCATCTTGCGGGCGCTGTAGACGGTTATGGCGGTTTGCTGATACTTCCCCTACATCAAAACTGGTTTGAAATGGCGACTATCAGACACGTATCGACGTGGCCGTATAATATACTGAATTGCGAATCACAAATTGGTATCAAGCCGCCCGAACCTCCATCCGCCGCCGGAGCCACCGGAACCGGGGCCCGTCCACCCGCCGCTCGAACCGAGGACTGTTCACCCGCCGCCGTAGCTACCTGAACCGGGATCGTCTACCCGTCGCCGTTGCGGTCTTTATCGGCGACTGTTCATCCGGCGTGGAAACCGCCTGAATCGGGGACCGTATTCCGCAAGCTTTCACTCTCCTCAGCCACGCTCCACAGTCCGACAGGGCACACCACAGCCGCCGGTCCTGAGCCGTGGACACAGGACCCCGCGGCTGACAAACTACTCAATCCCGCTCCACAGTCCGACAGGGCACAACACAGCCGTCAGTCCTCTGAGCCGTGGACACATGACCCCCGCGGCTGTCAGACCGCCCCACAGTCCTACAGGGCACAACACAGCCGCCAGTCCTCTGAGCCGTGGACACATGACCCCCGCGGCTGGCAGACCGCTCCACAGTCCCGACAGGGCACAACACAGCCGCCAGTCCTCTGAGCCGTGGCCACATGACCCCCGCGGCTGACAGACCGCTCCCCAGTCCGACAGGGCACAACACAGCCGCCAGTCCTATGAGCCGTGGACACAGGACCCCGCGGCTGACAGACTACCCAATGCCGCTCCCCAGTCCGACAGAGCACAACACAGCCGCCAGTCCGACAGAGCCGTGGACACAGGCTGGCGGCGCGCCGTGTCGCTGCTGCCGCCGTCTTGGTCTGGTTCAGCCACCTGATCCGCAGATGCAGACGCGTGGTGACAGCCATCTGCCGCCCCTCGCATGCTGGCGGATCTGCTTGGCGGCGCGCCGTGTCGCTGCTGCCGCCGTCTTAGCCTGGTTCAGCCACCTGATTCGCAGATGTAGACGCATGGTGACCAACTTGCGGGCGATCCGGCGATCCAGGTGTGATCGCTTCATCAGCAGGTCGGCCAGTAGACGGCTAACCATGCCCAGCTGCCGATCTGTGTTGCGACCCATCGCCAGGTGGAACAGCAGCTCGAATTCCTCCACCACACTCATCCACGCTGGCGACGGCACCATCAGGCTGCACAGGCTGACGTCCCGGATCCAGGAAGACGACTGGATGGCGCCTCGCTCGTTGGCCTCCCGAGTGTCGGGTCCAGATCTCGACATTTGGCAGCCACGTAACCAGCCACGAACGCCAGGGCTTGCTGCGCGAGACTGGACCCACCACCCGATATCTGCTCAGCCGGGGTGACCAGTGCCGCTGGCTTCACAGTGACGGGCCCAACGGATCGCTCCAGCTCGTCCACTTCTCTGGACGTCTGGGTCTTGGCTAGGTCCTCGATCTGAAACCACAGGTATGCATCCTTTAAGCATACTGCATCATTGTAAAAATATGGAGTAAAAGCAGGAACAAATTTGCACTATTATTCTGCGGTCTTGCAATGTGGAATGCACCGCTCATCAGACGGTTCGCGTTGTTGGCAGACGGTAAGCCGAGCTATATGACAAAAATGCAGCAATAATTTGATCAAACCTCATAAAATTTTACTTAATAAAAAGGTTAAATTAAAGTTCACGGTTTTTCAGCACTGAACACACGAAAACTGCTCAGAAGATGACTGTCATGTTTATCCACAACTCACACACATTTGGACAAACCTATTACTTATTTTTCCTCTACAGAGGAATTTAGAGGTGGATGAAGGTAGTTTGACATGTAATATGTTTCTCTTCATCCTGAATTAATCATAAATAAAATTCAAATAGATCAATGTTGGCATTTTTACCAGATCTGAGGATTCAGTATGTTTTGGGATTTGATTCCCGGACATGTGGGGCTCAGGCTGGGATTCAAAATAAGAATATACATTAGAATAGTTGAATCACAGCGTATATCGTAGCGTATATCTATAAATATGGAACATACCCAGGTCAAAGTGAGTATTTAGATATAAAGTAGAACCAGCAAAGCTATATCACATTCAGTATACATTAAACAATTCCGCTCGGTTATGAATACGCGATGGCCCCTGAAGCGAGCAGTTTTTTTTCAAACGTACTTTACGATATTTATCACCCTGACATCGACAAGAGACGAGAGTTGCAATATATATTTTGCAATGCTACGCAAGAATGGCACCAGTGACGTCATTAACGAAGCTTGCTACGGGACTTGGGTATACTCAACTGGAATATGGGATGATAGCCTTTGACGATACCCGCTTCTCAGCATATAATCAGGAACAACTCGCCACAAATGGTTAAGTGTGCCGAGAAGCATGACAATGACTTTGTAAACAAATCGCCGACGCTAAATAGGTCGCCGTCGATGTGCATCGATGAGCTTCCGATTTAATTGCCAGTTTTGTGTTATTGTTTGTTAGTTTTTTTGGGAAACATTATCATTTTTCATGATAATATAATGCATAGTGTTATATACAGCGACAGACAAATGATACAAAACTCCTTATGTTGAAAACAAATGAATCGATTAAAAAAAAATGAGGGTCGCAACCACTAACTATGCCGCCTTTGATGTGCATCGATGAGCTTCCGATTTTATTGCTACTTTTTCCAATCGCTGTTAGTTTTAGAGGATCGCCGGGCATATAATTACAACAAGCAGAACGCACAATATATTTTCCACTCCATTGGGTTAAAAAAGCAATACGGGAAAAGCCCGCAGTTTGATGAGGACCAAAAGTACTTGCAAGTACCGGTCGTTAAAAGTGTGGAACGCTTATCAACTATAACTTGAAATATCTTTCGGTAGGAAAGTTTTCATGCAAAATGTGATGAATTTACAATATATTTTGGTCTCGTCTGGCGATTTCAAGTGCTAACTCCATTTTTGTGGGAAAAGGTAATTATTTTTCTTTAAGCAATGACAACTTTGATACTTTTCCTATTATTTGCAGCTTGTTCCTCTTCCTAGCTATCGCAGTAGCTGAGACATTTTGGTGGTTTCTGGAGCCAATTGCTAAAACTTACAATATTGACCTTTGGTGTGATGTGATGTGTGAAACACCCACAGGCCCAGAGCTCATAAGTGGGCTCTGGGCCTGTGGCTGTTCTGTTGAAAATACGCAATACACAATTGATGACCGCTGGTAGTGACCTCAATATTGACCTGAACCAAAAATAACCGAAATAATTTCGACATGAATTTAGACGAGCTATTAACGGCATTTGTGTATTCTCCCTAATCCCCATTGGAGCAGAGTTCGGGGGGGGGGCGCCAGATGCCTCCACTGGCACGTTTAAAATGGCCCGAGCACCGCCAGGGCGCGGGTTAGGAACTGCTTTAAAACAAATTCTTCCTTGTATAAGCAGCTTAGATATTCCTTCAGGAAATGTGTTAATTTTCGACCGATTGTGTTGTATTGGTAAAGATATGGTGTCTGGACCCCTTCGCTCCGTTCCTGTTCGGTCCCCCAATCGTTTTCAAAATCGACATCGCAGGTGTGGACCTTCGATGATAGGCGTGTTTATATTTATAATTTGTATTCAGCTTCATTGCTGTATTATTCAACTATTGTATTTATATTTTACACTTATGTTTGTCATTGTCACACTTAACCCTATTAGCGGCAGGGGGGGGGGCAGATTCTGCCCACCCCTCAGTTTTTTTTCTTCTCATATATCTCCGCAACGGCTTGGAGCAGACCCATTCAATTTTGGGACTTCCCTAGAATTGATTTCCGCATATGGAGTCAAAATTTTGAGTTCTTAACCTTAACCGAGGCGGTCCCAGGGCCCGTTTTTTTCTCGGCGACATTTGGCGATAATACGGAGATGCGATATTCACGGCTTCTTCCTAACTGCCTGAAGTATAATAGAGTTACATAGGTTTACGGCGATTGCAAACAGTGCAAATAAGTTGGTGTTAATGAATTATAATACATATTGCGTGTTTGATATATGGCGCTGGTCTCGCTGCGCCTGGACGTGTGTGTTGCGCTCCTCCATTTAGGACCTTTTTATCTGCTATTGGCTGCAGATCATCTGGTGAGATAGCTTCAAGATGCACCCAGTTGACTCTTGGAAGTTGTGCTGTGTGATTTTCGCGATTTTACTTACCTGGAATCGTATTAAGTCTCTGGAAGAGTATTCAGCCAGTGCGCCGGCTTTGTCACGTCCTGCTGGTTTTGTTTATGTCCGAAACCGAGCTCCAGCTGAAACTGCGCCGCACTTGGTGACCTTGAACTGGTTGGGACCGCAGTCGGCTGTTGAACCGCCAATGAGCGAGACGGGCACCCAGCCTGACCGGGCAACCGGGTCAAGTCGAACGACTACTAGTGACATCTATACGAGACAAGAGCTACTGAACCTGCGTCAGACGACCACCAATCCACCGGATCAGCCGACAAGGACACGTCTGATACAACTGGGGATGCTAAGATACTCGCGAAGAAGAGGAGTGAGGGCTGGGAGGAAATCTAAGCGGCCAATCCCTGTTCGTGTTTCGGTGCACAGACGCTCATGTGCAGCGAGTGCCGACCCCACAGCGGATAGATGGAGACCCCAACGATGGCTCACCCAGCCCCCGCGACTGACACTCCGTCAAACACAACAGGCGAACGGCGACGGAGCCCGTGTATCGGCACCGCGTCTCAAGATAGGCCACCTGAACGTGAGATCTGTAACGAGACATCTAGACGACATCAATCACCTCCTGCTATCTGAGCGACTGGATGTCCTATGTCTCAGCGAAGCCTGGCTAACTGAGACAATGGACAGCAGCACGCTCCTGTTCCCCGGGTACACTATTACCCGGAAGGACCGGAGCGGGCGCACCGGAGGGGGCGTGGCCATCATCTACAGGAACAGCCTGACTGCCGAGCTGCTGAGTGTTCCGGGCACCGGCTCGTCGCTCGAGTCCCTGTGGCTGCAGCTGACTGGTCGGAGACAGATCGTCATCGGTGCCATCTATCGGCCGCCGGGAGAACCACCAGTACCAGCCATTGACGACCTCCACGACCAACTCATTCATATCATGGCAAAAGACAAACCCACGTATGTACTCGGCGACACCAACTTTGACGTCCTGCGGCCAACCAAAGCGGGAGTAACAGCATATATGCAGCTTCTGAGTAATCTCTCGCTCAGCCAGCTCATTACCGCTCCTACTCATCCCGGACCAAACCCAACGTTAATAGACCACATCATCACCAATCATCCAGACCTTGCCATGGACGCACGTGTGATCGCGTGCAGTATCAGCGATCATGACCTGATCACCGCTTCCGTCAACGGCATGAAGACTCGTTATCATCCGAGGACCATCACCGTACGTTCCACGCGGGACCTAAATCAGGACGCGCTCTGTCTGGACCTGCTCGTAGCTGACTGGTCAGGTCAGCCAGTCACGGCCGGGTCGGCGCGCTAGACGGGCGACCCCCGGCCGCTCCGCACTGTCTTCTGATTAATCGGGGAATTCGACACCCTGCTTCGTGAAATTTAGTGTCTACGTGCTCTTATCTTCTAGTTCATCTGCGTGCTACATCATATAAACTGTGAGTTGTGTTTTCGATCTATTATCTACCTCAGAAGATTTGTGATTTGAAACCTGCGTGAACAACCAAGCCGGAAGACAGAAACCTCGGTCTGTGTCAGAAAGTGTGTGAACGCTTCAAGATTTGTTTCAAATAAGTGTCTTTTTTCTCTATGGTGTGGCAGTGATATTACGTGCTCGAAATATTGCATTTCTTCAAGAGTCCTGCTTCAATGTTCTAGAACTACTTTTTCCAACGCATACCAACGCAACAGAGCGGACGAACACCACCAGCCCTGGCCATCGCCATGGCAACCCCCCTTGACCAGGGGACTGCCGCCGCAGTGCCGCCCGGCTAAAGTCAACAAATGCCAGGCGGCCAAACGGTCACCGGGGCACGTTCCCGGCGGCCGGCGCGGCGGGGAGCCCGGGGCGGGTGGCGGGCCCGCCGAGCGAGAGAGAGAGGGAGCAGCGACCAGCCGACTGCTCTCGGCACTGGGGACCCCAATGGGCTCTGTCGTGTAGTGTGCCAACAACCGCCCGTCACCACGATAGAGACAGAGACGCAAGTCAGAGACGAGCCGCCGACGCCCGCTACTCCGTCAGACCGAGCGGCGGCGGTGGCCGCCGACCCACCCGACGCGACTACCAGCGAGCGGCCGGGGCCGGCGCTCGCCGCAACCGACCGACAAGATCGGCACACCTTGCAAGGGGAGGCCGCCACAGCACCTCTGGTCAGCGCTGCCGGCCAGCATCCGGTTGCACAGGCGCACAACGCAACTGAAGTGACACGCCAACCTCATGGCTCTGATATGATTGGACGCGGGGCCTTATACATCATGGCGTTGAACATTTTAAGCCTAAAACCTAAGATTTTAGACCTCCGTCATGATTTAGAATTATTAAATTGTGATATTGCTGTGCTCACAGAAACATGGCTTCGCCCCGAAACTTGCTCACGCTTCGTCACGTTCCCGGGGTTTTCTCTGCACCGTGCCGACCGTCCAGACGGTAGTGGTTACGGGGGAATAGCTGTACTGATAAAAAACAATTTGAAAGTAAAACCACTTAAATCAGTTGTAGGTGCCAAAAACGACGGCAAAATAGAAACGTTTTGGTTACAAGTCAGTAACTCGCACGGTCGTCGTTTTAACCTAGGTTGCGTATATAGACCTCCTCGACACACCGTAGCCGCCATATCAGCCGACCTCGATTTTCTTGAAACTCAAGTGCAACGCGTGTTTCTTTCGTCCACTGACAATATTGTAATAACTGGCGACCTTAACTGCAACCTTCTAGCGTCCGACAACGATATATGTAAATCGAGATTTAATCAGTTCCTAGACAGCCTGGCCCTGCACCAGCACGTGACTAGTCCCACATACGAGTCTGGATCTCTACTTGATGTGTTTGTGTCCAATACGGGAAACTTTTTGAGTGACGTATCTGTCTGTCCATGTACCTATAGTGATCACTGTATCATCCAAGCTAAATTGTCCATCCCCAAGCCTCGCCGTAAGCCGATTTTCGTCTCATCTAGGCGCCTACATCGCATTAATATATCGGCTTTTCACGCTGCTCTCAGAGCCACTGACTGGAGTGGAGTGTTCTCACGCGTGGAAGTGTCAGACCAGTGGTCTGCATTCATAAATTGTCTCCTCCCCATCCTCGACCATCACGCACCTCTAAAACGTATCAAAATTCGTAACCCTTCCGCTCCCCCTGTATCTGACACCACTCGCAACCTGATGGCACAGCGTCGCAGACTTCTTGTCCATAGTGGTAGGACCCCTGAGTTCATTGCGCTTAACAAACAGGTCCGTTCTGCCATTCGTCACGACACAAGGCAGGACATCGCCAGGAGAGTGCGTGAGCTGGGTCCTACCACCATATTTCGGAATGTACGTCAAATCATAGCGGGCAAGAAGTCTGCCGACCGCATCGTGCCAGAGGCCACCCCTGACGAGCTAAACCAGTACTTTGTGGGCGTTGGTCCCCGGGTTGCGAGTGAGGTCCGGGCCAGGGGTGAGCCCCCCTCTCTCCCTGTCCGTCTACCTCGTGTCGGCACATGTGCCTTCAAACTACAGCCTATCTCTCTGTCCGCTCTCCGGTCCTTCCTCAACTCAATGAAAAATTCAGGGGCCTGTGGTGCTGACGGCATCTCTATTCAGGTAATAAAGCTTTGCTTTGCTGCTATCGGCTCCGTTTTACTCCATATCATCAATACTAGCCTATCTTCCGGCGAATACCCAGCGCCCTGGAAACATTCCATTATTCATCCAATACACAAAGCCGGCAGCCAGTCCGAAGCTTCCAATTTTCGCCCTATCTCCATTGTATCTGCCTTCCCAAAGCTCATTGAGCGTATTGTGCAACGTCAGCTTTACTCATACATGTCGGATAACCACCTGTTCTCCTCATCCCAGCACGGGTTCCGCTCCCTGCTCTCTACTGAGACCGCCCTTCTGACTGTTTCTGATCACATCCTCTCGGCTATTGACCACCAGGAACTCACCCTTCTCTGTCTCCTCGATTTATCCAAGTGCTTCGATGTCATCGACCATTCTATGCTCCTCTCTAAACTGCGTACATATAACATCGATCCCACCTGGTTTACATCATACCTCTGCGGTCACACTCAGTCTGTCTGTACGGCTGATGGGAGTGGGAACCTTCATTTCTCCAGGCCTCTCCCCAACTCTATCGGAGTTTTTCAAGGCTCGTCTCTTGGGCCTTTACTTTTTCAAATATTCGCTAACGATATGTGCCTGTTCGCGGGGGATGCTCATGTGGTCCAGTACGCTGATGACACTCAAATTTTGTTATCCGGCAAAAAACACCAACTCAATGATCTGGTCAGTAAATTGGAGGACACCCTGAGTGCACTTGATACCTGGTTTCACTCTCATGGTCTCAAAGTAAATACAAGCAAGACCGAATTAATAGCGTTCGGATCCCGCCAAAATTGTCGCGACCTTTACCCTGTTGCTGTTCAGTTCCGCGAAGACATAGTACAAGAGAGCCCATACGTCAAAAATTTAGGTGTTCTGTTTGATAAGCACTTCACATGGGACTCACACGTGTCTTCCCTGGTAAAAAAATGTAGTGGTATCCTCATTGGGCTATCGCACGTGCGGCACAGCATCCCCCGCGAGCTGTTGCCACTTCTTGTAAATGCCTTGGTCGTTTCACACGTTCGGTACTGTTTAGCAGTATTTGGCAATGGCTCGCAGAGGAACATACAACGCCTTGACAAAATTCTAAATTTTGCCCTTCGTGTCATATCTGGCAAACGTAAATTTGATCACATCTCTGACGTGCGAGCTGAGCTTGGCTGGCCCACTGCCCAGCAGCTATACAGACAGCACTCCCTAAATCTACTACACAAAATTCGAAACACCGGGGAACCACAGGCTCTTGCTTCCCAGCTTCATGTCAATTCTGATCTCCGCTCCCGCTCTACGCGACAGAACTCTGACCTGGCCCTTCCACGCGTGAGGACAGAGGCTGGCAAGCGCCGATTTCTATATCATGTTGTGCAAAATTACAATGAGCTGCCTTTAGCGACACGTCACTCAGCCATGCCCGCATTCAAAAGAGCGATACAGAACATGCCTCAACCAGAGTAGCCTGATGTATATAACGTAATGTGCGTGTGAGAGCATTGCAGTGTATGTGATGTAATGTGTATGTGAGAGTATTGAAGTATGTGCTGTATGGGAGTATGTGCTGTAGTGAAACTGTCTTCATTTTATATTAGGATGAGTGTACCATTCGTGTTGTCCATGCTTGTATGTGGCTCCGGAATAGCCCGCTTCGGCGTGGATGGGGTCCAACGTCAAATACAAATACAAATACAAATACCTTATACCAGGCACCGACCACGGCTGATAAATGGTCTGCATGGAGAGCTGTGTGGGACCCGGTCATCGACCGTCACATGCCGCTCAAGGAGATCAAGGTGCGGCACAAGTCACAGCCGTGGCTGTACGACGACGGTGTGAAGGAGGCCATGAAGGCGCGAGACAGAGCACGGGAAGACAAGGAGCGGACGCCGTGCGATGAGACAGAGCGCGAGTTTCGCATCCGTCGAAACGCGGTGAAGACAGCCCAACACCGTGCGTGCTCCGAGTATTTTCTCTCATCCATTAGACACTCTAAATCCACCACCTGGCGTGACATCCGCCGATTCCTTGTTTCGTCAAAAAAATCTGAACAGAGATCCGACGGTCCAACAAGCCAGCAAGCAGGATGGTTTGACCGGCTAAACCAACATTTCGCTACCATCGGCTCTACCGTGGCGGACAGCCTGGCAGCGTCGGACACCGGGGAGACGCTCCACCCTCGCCCGCCGCGAGTCTGCAGTGGAGCATTCAGCCCGCGGCCAGCGACTCTGCCCGAGCTGTCCGCGGCCCTGTAGCGCATGAGAGCCTCCAAAGCGAGTGGAGCTGACGGTATTATCATCTCCATGATTCGAATGACATTCAGTGTTGTGGGGCCTCACATTTTGCATGTAATCAACAGCTGTATAACGCGCTGTGAGCTGCCTTCGGCATGGCGAGCCGCTATCGTTGTTCCTCTGCACAAGGGTGGTGACGTGCATGATCCGAGCAACTATAGGCCCATATCGATATTGCCTGTCGTGTCAAAGCTCTGTGAACGCGTTGTGTGCTCACAACTCATGGACTATCTCATGAGTCACAACATCCTGTGCTCAGAACAGTATGGTTTTCGCCCCGGTCTCTCCACCGAGGCGGCCCTGCTCGATACTGTCACATACGTCACTGACAACATTGACAGTGGACGCGTGACGTCACTCGTCACTGCGGACACTTCCAAGGCGTTCGACAGTGTCGAGCATGGCCGTCTCCTGGAGAAGCTGGGGTGGTACGGGATAGATCAGAGGTGGTTTCGTGCATGGCTCGGCGGGCGAACCCAGTCAATCAGGGGTGGCTCCAGCAGAGAACTAACAGTGTCCCACGGTGTAGTGCAGGGCTCCATACTGGGACCCGTGCTGTTTCTGCTGTTCACGAACGATATGCCACAACATGTACCGCATGGTAAAACTGTGATGTACGCGGATGACGCCCAGTTCCTCGACTCTGACATCCCACGAAACCTTTCGGACCTAAAGGAGCGCGTTGAAAACAATATGACTATAGCACTAAACTGGTTTACTCAGAACAGGTTAAAGATTAACCCTTCAAAGACGGAAATGATGATCCTCAAATCACGACGTTTAAACATTGAACCGAACTTTTCTATTATTTTTGGAAACTCCGAAATCACCCCTGCTCAATCAGTGAAGGTTCTGGGTGTCACCGTGGACGCAGCGCTGGCCTGGGACAAACATATTTCGACCATCATGCGACGATGCTACTGTGTGCTGATCGGACTAGCCAGAATACGACGCCGTATGCCGCGCCAAACTAGGCAGCTGCTCGTAGAGGCGCTGGTTTTCCCCCATATAAGGTACTGCATGTCGGTTTGGGGAGGCTGTACGGTCACGCAACAGAAGCGTCTGCAGAAGTGCATGAATTTCGGTGTCCGTATTGTGATGGACTTGGGTCGCCGCGATCGAGTGACTGCGTCACTCAGGAAACTCAGATGGCTCAAAGTGGAGGAGCTGATATGTGAACGTGACCTCCATATCATGTTCAAACTGCTGCACAGCAGCTATGCTCCCGACCTAATTCGCCGGCATATCACACACCGCGCTGATGTCTCCAGTCGTAGCACTAGAGCATCCAGTGATGGACAACTGCAGATTCCACGTGTGCGGACTGAGTTTGCGCGGCGTTCCTTCCTGAGTCGCGCGACTCGAGCGTGGAACGAACTGCCCATACGCGTCAGATGCTCACCGAGCTTCTCAGTGTTTAAAAAAAGGCTGAATGATGTTAGATGTTAGCTCAGTTGTACCAATGTACCAGTACCTGCTGCGTCGTCTTTTATTTAGCGTATGGCTTTATATTCAGTGTATTGTTTTAGCATGTATGTCGTTCGCCTCTTATATGTGACTGACGTGGAATACTGAAAACCCATGCAGTATGGATGTTTCCGAAATACATGATTATGATTATGATTATGATTATGATTATTGCACGGCAGAGGTGGTTTCAGGGACTTGAAAAAGGGGAGGTTGACAGGAAGTTACTTTTTATATATTTGTCCTCCCTTTCTCGCTAAGCTGGCACCGCCTATGGATACAAATATGATTTATAACTGCTGTGTCCGATGTCACAATAACGCACCATTTCATTTATCCAAAAAAGCTAAGAAAAGTCGGTTTTATTACGCATTTATTTCACCCCCATATTTAGTGACCTGCAAACGCCTCTGATTTTTTTATTTGCAAAAGTCACCATCACATATCAATCCCCAAATCAATATATGTGGATCATCATTAGTTGTGTGCAAATCGGTTGATAAACATGGCAGCTATGGTCGATCAAATATACCTCAAATTTGGTTAGTTTTTGCCCCCTGTTGCCCCCCCCCCCCCTATTAAAAATGTGTTATTTAAAAAAAAATATAGATCGTGTTGAGGGGAATCGAACGCCGTTTGATTTGTGAAAATCGGACTGGTGGATCTTGAGATCTCCTGAGGGGGGGGGGGCGACCCCCCCCCCCCCCTGCCACTAATAGGGGTAGAAATGAGCCTACCGCTAATAGGGTTAAAATGTATCAGTATCTATGTATAGGAGGTACACTTAAAGGGAATATTTCACCTTTGTATTGGTTTTGAACTGAGATTATCTGATATAGATATATTATTATCTTTGACCATTCTTGAAATGTCGAAAATACTAAGGTTATTTTCCCTCAAACTTAGCCGTTTTTAAGCAATTTAATTTCCCATTTGCAAAATGGGGTCTAGGCTAGTGCCACCGCTGATTGGCTGACAGACACTTTTTTCACCCAATCCCACTTTGTCAGCCAATCAGCGGCGGTATATAGCTCAATAATGACGTCATCATCCCAAATGTAAAACCATTATTTACAACTTATTACCATTAAAACCATTATTTACAAATTATTTTACAACTTTCAGAAAGGTGAAACATTCCCTTGAGATGCCTTTAGATGCCTAACATGCCTTAGCAGCATTTTTTTATCTCTCGAATCCTCCCCTCCCCCCCCCCCCCCGTAAAAAGCCTTAGCCGAGGCCCTGTTATGCAATATGCATAATATTTAGTTTTCCTTTTATTTTATAGTCATGTATTACTGCTGCCACGTAATATTCATACACTAGCAAACAACTCATTCACTAAATATAAATGTTGTCCATTTGAGATCTCACAGTAACCATCTGTTCCCCAGGTAGAGGCATGCTTCACTGTGTCCACTGCGACTACATGTTTCTGGGACAGGATCGTCTGGACAATCACGTGAAGTGGCGTCACGGCCACATTGGCAGGGACGGTAGATACAAGTGTGAGTGGTGCGAGTACTCCACAGATGTAGTAAATAGCATGAGACAACATCGTTTGACACACACGGGAGAGCGGCCGCACCGCTGTGATGACTGTGGCAAAACGTTTACCCTGCCAGGTAATCTGACGCGTCACCGCCTTATATACAGCGGTCAAAGGCCGTACGGATGTGACGTCTGCGGGAAGATGTTCACACAGGTTGGTGTTCTGGTGAAACACAAACGTATTCATACCGGGGAGAAGATCCGTCAGTGTGAGCAGTGTGGCGCCACGTTTAACGAGTCGTCTAATTACATCACCCATATGAAGTCTCACAGTGGCGTGAAGGCGTACCAGTGTCATGTGTGCTGGGCCCGGTTCGTTACACGGGCAGACCTCACCAGACACATGCGGACTCACACGGGGGAGCGGCCGTACGGGTGCTCCTTCTGTCGGGCCCGTTTCGTTACACGGTCAAACCTCACCTCACACATGCGGACTCACACGGGGGAGCGGCCGTACTGCTGCTCCTCCTGCCCGGCCCGGTTCGTTGCACGGTACACGGTCAAACCTCACCACACACGTGCGGACTCACACGGGGGAGCGGCCGTACGGCTGCTCCTTCTGCCCGGCCCGGTTCTCGCATTCGTGGGGCCTGAAGCAGCACGTCATCTGCCGCCATACACACGACTACAAACACAGGTGTGACCGGTGTGGAAAAGGCTTCGTTTTACCCACTAAACTGCGGAAGCATGTAGAGAAGTGCTCAGCTGTCAACTGATGTACACAATGACGTGATGCGGATTGGCCTATTGAAACACTGACGGTATGAATTATTGCATGTTGTAGCATGACTTTAATGTAGTGTTTATGGTATGCGTCCAAATGTTTGGTCACCAGCTTGGTCCAGTAGCTGTTCTTACTCTGTGACCGATGTGTATTGATATATTATTGAGACGTCAGGCTATACAATCAACTTAGCCCGTATCTGCAATGTATATTCGTTATTATAATGAAATTCGATGAAATGCTGTTGGCGTTTTAATCCGCATACTGCAGGGGGTTTGGCGCCGAACACGGAACTGCAGAGGGGGTTGATTTCCGCCCCACCCTCCCGTGAGATCTCGAAAACTACGCTACGTAGCGGCAAGCGGAAGACGGCGTAAGACGGCGTCGGCGCTTGATACAAGTTATATCGAAAGTATTTCAGTATTTTTTGTTTTATCAGGGTCAATATTGAGGTCACCAGAGGTCACCAAAGTTCAAATTTCCCAGTTGTTTTCCTGTTTTAAAGCTTCGCTCCAGAAATTCTCATATATCTCGGGAACTTATGCTAGGTTAGAAACAAACGGAAAAACGCGATCGCCAGCCATTGAAATTTGCAATCGACAAGGACAAGGACAAGGTCCATCCACCAGTCATTCCATTCCAGGTTTTCTTGACAAGAAAATCCCGTAATAACACCCTACATCTCAGATTTCGATGAAGCTATGTTTTAGGGGTAATATGGGCCGTAGAATTACGTTATGACATTTTCAGCTTCGTCCATCCAGCGGTTTTCGAGTTTTAGCCTAAAAATAGTGTCGAAAATAGATGGCGCTAGTGTCTGCGGCCGCAAAATGTAGAGTGATCGAATATGCAATTCTTGGACCTCCGAGAATACTCGCTGGCGCTCACCAAATACCGACATTTAAGCACTTATTTCTCTGTTCAACATTTTAGCATCATGCGCCACGAAAAATTACATTCCAATATAAATCTAAGAGATCATCCCAGGCTTCTCCATGACCCGTGACCTATGACCTGTTTCTCAGAGTAATGTCAGGCGCAACTGGCGATCCCGTAGTATCGATGCATGTAACTTGTGCAGTTTCCGAGTGTTTGTTGCTCAGGAGCATATGAACAAGTGTTAACAGGTGACATTTATGGTTTCCGCTGAGAACGTCACCTCAGGTAACCACTTCAGAAGTCAACCGAGGTCGATGACCTCCGATGACCTTAGATGACTTATTTGGCCTCTTGCAGTTTCTAGTGGATTTTGTGACGCTGATTTAATATTTGGAAACCGTTTTGCACAATGATATGCTCATTCACGATCCTAGCTCGATTATAGTTCAATCTCTAGGCTTTAACGACTTGAATGATATCCGGGTCATTGACATGACCTCAGTTGTGGCCTAATGACCTAGGACCTTAAAATCGGGTATCATCGGCTTTCCACTATCACAAGCAACATGCTCGTTTTTTAACCGAAGCTCTAGCTCAATTAGGGGGCGAAACGCCGGGGGTCGTACCCCTTCCCCCTGCAGGTCACGAAGATATATTTGTCGAAATGATCAACACAGGGTTCACATATTTGTACTCTCTTCATCTCATTTACAAATATCAACACCAAATGTCTAGCATAACCTGCGTTAGTTACGTGACTGGTAATCCGGTCGACTCTGGTAGTTACCTACGACCCTGGGCCAGCCAATGAACGGGTCTGGTAGTGACCTGGATC